>MU224413.1:2857273-2896143 GCA_018584345.1 Thuja plicata
ATATTGCAAATATTTGAGAATATTTGTGAAGCACCTTAATAGGGATGAGAATCCTTATTTAAGGGATATGATATGTAGGTGAGATTATGAATCATAAATCAAATCAATAATCCCATATTCTCAAATAGACCTCAAAATCAAAATTAGATTTATGAAATTATAAAAATCTCATAAATAGAAATTAGCTAATTAAATAATTATTAGAGACTTAGGGAAATAGGGAATAAATAAAGTTTGTTTATTTATTCAATTAGGACTTAGGATAAATTATGGGTTATTCATCCAAAGGGGGAAATTAGTAGATTTTAGGTCAAATTGAAGGTGTTGATGTCGAATAGGAAGAATTTTGATAATGTTAATAAGAATTAGGGTTAATTCTGAGGGTTCTAGAATAGTTTAGGAAGATCACGAGGAATCGATGAACTTTGACAATGCGCTCAGATAATGATGATTGGAAATGGTTGAAAAGCGCCAATGAACTTTGATGGAATCATAAGATTGAAATTGAAATGGGGAAACATCGATGATCTTTGATAATGTTCCCGAAATGATGATCAGAAATAGTATTGACAATAATGAACAACACTATTGAATAAAAATTGATAGATTGATAGCGATAACACCGATGATCTTGGATAGCGTTATCAAATGGTTGATTGAAATGATACAAAGCATCGATGATCTTGGACAATGATTCTGAAATGATGATAAGATTGATTGAATTTAAATTAGGGTTTGATCAGTTGGTTTGAAATTGGGTTGATTAGGCATCGATGATCTTGGACAATGCCCCAAAATGGTCAGAAATGAGTCCAGACAATTCTGTAAATGATTAGGAACATAATAGGATAGGTTTTGAACTGATTTAGGAAGGTTTGGAATGGTATAGGATCAAATAGGATCAGTTTAGGAAGGTTTAGGAAGGTTTGGGATGGTTTAGGATTGGTTTAGGAAGGTTTTGAAATGATTTGGGAAATGATCGATTTGATAGTGAGAGTAGAATTGTTAGTAAATAATTGAACAATTTTGCAATATTCAATCATTGATGAAAGACACAATGTCTCTATACAATAAAGATCATATATGTGACATAGAGGAATAATTAGGTTACAAAACAATGTTTTGATTGTAAAGCAAACATTGTTAAAACACGTAGACCAGCAGGCTCAAACTATTTTTAGTTGTCTACATTTTTCCCCTCTTTGATACAATGCGATTATGAGCATTGTGTCAAAGAATCTTGAAGAAAACAACATTAAAAAATTCCCCATTGATAATGGGATACATAGGTGCCCCCTTGAGAAATCGTCCAAAAAATGCAAGGGATAGGTTGATTTGTCAACAATGCCGAGACAGATCCACAACAATGATTAGATAAAAAATTGGAGGTCAAATGCAAAAGATATGAGGTTCAAGGAGTCAAAAGCATCATGAAAAATACAAAATGCAAGGGTTGCATGTCCATCTAGGCAACCAAGAGGCTATAAAAGGGCTTGAAAGGGGCTTTGGAGCTCATTTTCACTCTCTTATTTGGAAGAGTTGAGTTCTGGAGCAAGGAAGATGGATCAAGTGCTAGCAAAGATTCAACACAAGGAACAAGTTTGTAGCTTTTGATGGCTGGATGATGTGGGACCTGAGGTGAGTACAACTGGTCTTCTCAGTGTTTTGCAATTTTGCACAATCTTCAAAGTCAATTTAGGGGTCAAACGGGGTCAAATGGGGCTTGCAAGGTGTCCACATGTGCCACCTACATAGGTCACATGCCCACCTACGCAGGACACATTCCCACCTGCATAGGTAGCATAGGTGGGATGACCACCTATGCAGGCAGCGTAGGTGGGTGGCCTTTCTGTGCAGGTGGTAAGAGAACCTGCGAAGTTGGTTAGATAGGCCTCAAAACAGGGTCTAGGGGTTCTGAAACTTCCCAAAACTTCCCTAAACTGGTCAAAACCCAAGGACAAGGTCAAAATTAGGTCAAACTAGGTCAAAATAGGTCCTAGATCAGTCAAAAAGAAACAAAAAGTATAGAAAGTTGGCCAAATTTGCATGGTGATCGCAGGAGGAGTTTCTAGTTCCATAAACTCAGAAGAGCAGACCGGCATGCTTGGACATACGCCACCGGTTGAGTAGCCACAAGAGGTAGATCCTTGCCTTGCTAGGATTATATTACATCACATACATGCCCAAGATTAGGGAAAATCTGGGGTTGATCACAGCGCTAGCCGAGTGATGGCACTCGGAGACCAGTTCCTTCCACTTGCCGATAGGGGAGGCGACAGTTACGCTGGAGGATGTATGGCACATCCTCAGGATTTTGATGCATGACGAGCTGGCTAAGTAAGACCCCACTATAGGGAGAGAAACATTGCACTGACTGTTTGAGAGTGACGATGATGAGCTCAAAATTTAGGATTATGAGATACAATGGGAGACCTTGGCAAGGTAGCATGACAGTCTGATCGCGGTTATTTGTGGAGTCATTGCATGCCTCTTAGTTTTTGATAGACGAGGTCATGGGTTACCCATTGGCTTGGGGAGTGTACTCGAGTAGATGATCATGTAGTGTATAGTGTTTGTGTGGGGGACATGTATGTTGGTGATGACATATTACCAGCTTCATTAGTTGGCATATTGCGGAGGTTTGTCTATCAGTAATGGGATCACACTGCTATAGGTGTGGGACTATGAGAACATAGTGATATTCTGGCCTATAGCTCAGAGAGTGGTTTTACCAAAGTTTCCATATGTATATTGCTACTGAGGGGCACTTATATAGGGCCCATTAGGATACACATTGCACTTTTGACATGAGATAGATGTGCTGAGAGATTTCACTTAGCGTCCCTACAGAGACTGCCCCGGATGGGATGATGATGTAGATCACCTTCCATGATATAGACAGGAGAGATACATCATCGGGAGGTTTGTGATGGGTCACACAATGATTGAGATGCAGCTCCCAGAGTGAGTCAGGTGACAATTTGGAGAGGTACAGGGAGTGCCGACAGGTTCAATGTTGTTTGCTAGATCGAGGGCCGAGGCCAAGATATGGGGTGCAACACTCAAGCCTCAGGTGGCCTACACAGAGTTCACATAGTTACAGCCTAGGCCATAGGGAGTAGATGTAGATGTGGCATACACAGGGACCACTAATGGGTATGATAGGTGGTTTTCTTAGCATAGGTCAATTCCTCTGACAGATCCCAATGTGGTGATACCAAGATTGCAAGTGCCTAGAGATGAGAGCACCGAGAAGGAGGATGATGAGGAGGATGAGGATGGGGATGGGGAGGAGGATTCAGATGATGATGAAGATAATGATGAGGATGAGGGTTCAAATGAGGAGGAGGAGGATGATGATGATAGGGATCTCAGTGATATGCCGATGCATATAGACAAGGATAGGGATGAGCCACCACATGGGGATGACATACAAGGTCTAGATGACCGGTGTGAGGGTCATATCCAGCGCATTACAGAGCTCACAAGAAACATAGATAGATTGACTCTAGACAAAGATATAGATAGAGCTACATGGGCTACTGAGAAATCAGTGCTCACAACACAGGTGGATAGGTTGAGAGTAGAGAGGGACACATTACTCACTTCTCGAGATACAGATAGGTCCTGGGCACAGAGGGTTGAGGAGGAGTCATGCCAGTTTGTCAGTTCCATTAGAGATGTGGGTGTATGTGATATTGTAGGGATGTTATCAGATGTCCAAGAAGAGTCACAATATTGGAAGGACATGTATAGGAGAGATGTGCCATAGATAAGTGGGCACCGAGTTATAGAGCATCATCCAGTAGATCACATTCCCATAGGACATAGAGATGCGGGGGTGTGCTAGGACCGAGGGGGCCACCTAGATCAGGGTAGATAGGGCATCACATGGAGGGAGCCTCATCTTCTTGATAGGATAGGGATTAGGAGGACCAAGAGAGCAGGGGTTGATAGAGAGTCTCTCTAGTAGAGGGAAAATTTTGACAGACATATGATATGTTATGAGCCTATGGGCCTTAGTGTATACAGATACCTTGATTTTTATACTCTGATACTTTTGTGAGACATTGATATATGATATGCAGCTATTTTATGATGCACAAGATACTTATGTAGATCCTTTTCTTTCCTGTTATATGATGATGTTGATATATTTCCATGTATTGCCTTTGTTTACGCCATAATATATGTTATGGATGCAATAATTGTTTTTGTCTTTGACTTTTCAAAATGTATGAATGCAAAATGTATGTTTGAAATTATGCTCATGTATAAAATGAATGAATTCAAAATGCACATGTTTTTGTTATTTTCCAGTTTATGAATGCATGTATGCAGGATGCACTTGTTTTTGACGTACCAGAGAACTAGACCAAGGTGACTGCAAGGATCGACTGAAGAATTGTTAGCAGAAAGTAGAATTAGATGAAGAAATGTTAGTAGAAAGATGTCGGCTTTCAAAAAGTGTAATTTTTTTATAAAATATTATTTTGATATTGAAAAAGTGGACGCGATGCATTGTGGCACAAAATCCAGAGCACAAAAGTCATCCTTTTTATGTAAACAAACATGATGCAGACATAGGATGATCTTCTCTATCCTGAAAGCATGTAGTAGACATACCCCAGAACTTCATGAGATCATCAAACATGCAAAAAAAGTAAAGCAAAAGCAACTGGTCATGAACTATCCTGTCTACTCTCATAAGTTCAGATAATATCATTGAGTAGCATAGGAACATGATCAAAAAAGAAAATAAAAAATACTCATGAAACAATGTGAGCCAACAACCATTCTGATCTTTTGTTACTTGCATTAAATGTACATTGATTGGTAGCTTAGAGTTGTAAATCGATGTGATTTGAGAATTTGATTGATAGCTTGGACAGATTGATTGATAGCAAAGGTTGAAATATTTGAATAGTCCAATCAGATTGAATGCTGGGTCACAATGATTCAGATCACATATGATTTCGTTAAGCATAGTTTGATGATTTTTCCACTGATGTCAGAAAACATGATGTTTGATTCGCAAAAGAGGAGACAAGTATGTACAAATTTATTACATATTTTCGAAGGGATTTTGCAATTTTTAGGATTTTTGAAAAATATTTGAATTTTTTAGGTCTTTTTTCAGGATCATTTTTGAATTTTTAGCAATTTTTTTAGGACATTATGTAAATTTTAGAAGTTTTTTCAGGATATTATTTGATTTTTTTGGAATTTTTTTGCATATTTGGATTTTTAGGATTTTTTCAGGTCATTAAGATATTTATAATGTGCTATCTCCAGAATTAGATAGTCAAGGAATCTCATGGGTAAACCACGTTCAAGGTCTTGCCCCCAATTTGAATTCAATTTCAAAGATGCTCAGTGCCAAGAATCTGCCCCCAGACGACAAAGAGGCTATACATAGAGGCCAAAAAGGATAGATAGACTGGGTGTTAGGGATTTTTCTTGTATGAACCACAGTGCTTGAAATGTCTATTTGAACACTATGCTTTCTAATACTGATTCAGGAACAAGAAAAGCCTAATTGCTAAGTACTGGATAAGGTCCTTCTTCATTTTTGAGCTCCACATATACTCAGGCAGGTTTTACCTTTTATGATTGTTGTTTACACAGTATGTTATAGTGTGGACACTGATTTTCTATGTATCTTTGTTAAACCAACTTATAAATCACCTTGCAAATGACCAAGCATAACCAGATGCAAGATTTAACCATACAAAACATGGTTGTAAATATAACAAGAATCAGTGATATAAGGAATTTCATCCTTCTTCCTTTTGATGTAGGAGGGATAACCTAAGGGATTCACTCTCTAAGGAACCACCAAAATGAACACTGTCCTACTGACAAGAGTCCTTAATGAATTCAGCTCATTGTTCTAAAAACTAGATGAAATTGATTGATTTGTATATGACTGAATGGAGAAAAAATTTTCTTAGTAAACTCTAGATTAGTGCCTATTCCTTGGGCAAAGAGTCAATGAAAACATATGTCAACAACATGAAACTAATGCAATATTGAAGGATGCCTTACAAACTTCATGCAATCTAGATTGAATGCCTTACAAACAATCTACTCAACTCAATATTTCTTCTTCAGATCTTCACAACCATGTCTTGCTCTCTGAAATCATTTACAAAATTTAACCCTCTCCTTGAGAAAGACTAAAAAATGATTAGACACACTACCTTGTAGTAGGTATATTTCAGATGCCATACAAATGAACTATACTAGAGCACAAACCACAGTCAAAAGAGACAAGACAATAATGAATAGGAACTGCACTGTATTCTCATTAATCCAAGTTGTTTCCAGACATCCAGACAATAAACTCAAGAAGTAAAAATGAAAAAGAAGTATGCTTTACAAATAGGAATCTTCAAACCAACAGGGACCTGCTCTGGGCATCTGCAGGAAAAAACCAGAACAAAGCAGAGGAAAGGAACCTCTTGCAACTGAGAAAAGAAAGAAAGATATAGAAGAGAAGAAACCCTAAAACTCTGTCTAGAAAACACCTGTCCTTCTCTCAAATTTGATTTTTACTCATTCCTTGCATTTCAAAATATCTGACTGATTTAATCAATTTTCAACTCCATCTGACTGAGAAAATATCTGACATATCTTTAAAATATCTCTTCCATTCTTTCACTGAAAAGTCTCCAATTTGATTTCATCTGTTGAAAATATCATTGAAAATCTGATAAAATATCTGTTTGCAACAACCTCCCGGAAAGCTCTTTCAAATCTGACTTATGCAATTAAAATATTATGCAATTTGTCTCATCTTCCTTTGTGCAAATTTTATTTTGTTTACCTCCTCAAAATCTAATATTTCCATGCCTGAGAAAATCTGATTTATCCCCAATCTCTGAAAAATCTGATTATCCCATGTGTTTATAAAAATCCCCAGGAATGCATATTTCATAAAATACCTTTGCTTAATATGCATTTTACCTCTTTTAAAAAATCTGTATATCATTAAATTTCCTTTGAAAACTTTATTTTCTGCCCATTTTTCCCAGAAGCCACCAGATTTCAACATGTGGCGCCCTCTCATTCGCTGTCACAAAGTGGTCTTTAACTCATTTTTTAACCTTAATCACATTCGGCGACCATGCGACAATCAAGAAATCAAAGTCGTGAGCCATTTTTAACTCTACCTTCAACCCTGGGTGACCTGGCGACTGGCATCCGGTGGCTTATTCCATCTCGCAACTGCGCGACTAGCGGCAATCTCCATGTCACGACAGCTAACATTTCCTTCTGGCTACTTCGCGACTAACCGCTAGTGGTTAGTCGCCAAGTCTCGGCGGTCAATTTTGATGTTTCACGACTGTGCAACTAACCACTAGCGGTCAGTCGCCAGGTCTCTAAATTTTGACGGTTATCCTCAAACTATCTCCCGACTGCGCAACTGGAGCCTTCAATGACTGGGCGACCAAGCACTTCTTGCGACTTTGCGACCAACAACTTCTGTCCATTTTCATCAAAATTTGATCTCCTTCATTTTTGGGCACGAAAACTGAGGCGGTCAGATGACTGGGTGCGCGCGTGGATAGCCTCCCCATCAAATTCATATGTGATATGTTGGTATCCTTGCTTATATGTATTTCAAAATGCTCTTGAGGCATGAATGTGGGATTAAATCTCCATATGAGTTCAAAGCATTTTCAAAATTTGCTTCAAAATACCATGTATAGCCTATGCAAGTCGACCCCTAGCCCCTAGGAGCTCACCAAGAGCCTCTGGTCTCTCATTCTTACCTTGGATGTTAGTGTTTTAGCTTATAAAGACCCAAAAATGCCACCACAGAGTGAATGTGGGACAAAGGAAATACACAGTTTTTCATTTTTCTTGGTTTTTCCATCAAAACTGCTCTTTAATGTCTTTGAATCTCTGCAAATGGAAAGCATGATCTTGTTTTAATAGCTAGGGCACCACTTCCTATGGAGGAACATCTGCAAATTGCTCTTCAAAACTTTCAAAAAATTTCAAACATCTCCCCCATATGCCTATCGCAGTCTGCTGGTAATTTCTGTTTGCAATGTCATTTGTATTAAATACATTAAAAAATCTGAACTTCCCTCCTCCAATTTATGCTACTGGCGTGGCATTACCCTATGCAAATTTCAAAACAAAACAGCCCCAACAATCCTTCTCATTAGTTTGCACAATCTGCCCACTCAAAATCTTAGCACATGAAATAACACTTCTCATAAAAACGCTCCTCTAGAATCAGCGCTGGTTCCTGTCTTTCATTTAGCGTGGATTCCATTTTAAAGTTTAAATAAAACTTACAATTTCAATCCTTGTCTGTGCAGCCTTATTCTTGTTTACTGGCTTTCAACATTTCCATGCATATAAAGACTTCAAAATAACATGTTCCTCCTCCTTCATTGTCTGCAACTTTAATGTTCCTTAAAACATACTCCCTTCATAACAATCAGCGCAGGTTTCAATGTTGAAAACAAGTAGCCTCCTTCCAAAACATGGCGCTAACTTCACATTGTAATTGTCAATGCATTGATGTCTGCTGAAACATGAAGCACTTCCTACAAAAGTCAGCGCAAGGTTTGGGCATATTAAATTGCAAGGTAGTTTGTGTACAATGTTTTTAAAATCTGCTACCTCCCCAATGTGCAACGTAGCCTTCATTTTAATAGAAAACACTCCCTCTATCATACCTAGCGCAGACTATGGATGTAGAAGCTTTTAATATAAAATGAATTCACAATTCACATTGGAACAATTGAAATCCTCCCAGAATGCCTTACACAGAACACCTGCTAATTTGTATTTGGTTTTAAATGCTCCAATTGTATCGAGAAATAGTGCAACATACAACATAGATTATGCTAGCCATTTTCATTTTGATTTATCTAGTCTCAAAATCTTAACTTATACATTGGCCGATTTCCTCAAATTTGTGACACATTGTGCAACCATTTCCTCTCTTTCCAGTGGTGGGCCTTTACCTATGGCCAATGTGTGGAGTTCCCAACTGATTTCCGGATTCCTCATTTATAATATACTATAACATATTGGATAACCACCAGCAAATGTATTCTCAAAAGAATACCTTAAAATGACTGTATCTATCTTTGTTTTGCACATCTCAAATTTTGTCTTCATTGATAAGCGTGAGCACCTCTATTTTGTGTTAGGTGTTGAGCTCTTATTCTCCTTGCCAGGTCCATTTTTAAATACACTGCTTTGACGAAAGTAACATCTTTTAATTTTGATCATACCTTTTAATGATAACTGGCTTTTGGAAATGGTCTCGAAAATTGACTGAAATAAGCAATTTGACTCTGGCATTCGGAAAAATTATTCATTGATGTCTAATGACTATGCATGTGCAAGGGCTGCTTCAGATTCATTCTTTGGCACAATATGCAACCGATGAAACTTAGCACTTTCAGAAAACTAGTGTAGGTGCAAATGCTAGAACAACATAAATCCCCTTTAGATCGATCATTGCAAAATGAGTTAATCATATTCTGAAACCTTGCCATTAGGTCACATAGTAGATTCATATGTAATGAAAATGGTCCCACAATTGGATCCTGAAAACATATTTCAGACAGAAAGTTATCATTTACTAAAAATGACCATTTTGCAAACCTAAATCTTTTCCGCACTGCAAACTGAACAAACTGCCTCTAAAACTGAATTCATAGGGTCATCAAAAAGATCTTTCAGAAACTCAACCTCTGGAGCCTGATTGAATGTCATATGTAGAACATGAGCTCTTAGTTTTCTTCCTCTAAAAAAAAACCACTGATCTGATACCAATCTGCAAAGATAGCACCTTAAACACTTTTCTGAAATAAAACACAATAAATATGCAGAAATCGGGTTCGGAATCGGCAAAGAAAAGTGATCTACCGGATTGGTCAAGGTTTGGGAATCTTCAAAGGAGTTCATTATTAGGTATAAAATGCAAATCAAATTTCAATTATGTATGACCTCGAATGAGGTACAAATGGGGAAAGGATAAAGTATGCCATTTAATTCTGAATTCTGCAATTTCAGTGAAACTTTAATAAATTGGAAACGGAAAGGCTCTGGCAAAGTGGACAAATGGATTGGAAGGAATCTATAAATCTTCAGGTAGGTACACTCCTATGTTTAAAATATGAGGGAAAACTCAATTATCCAAAATGTTCACCCGGGTATAGACTTTCAAAATCTCAAAGTAGGTCACTTACCAATTCTGAACTTGAAAACACAGGAAATCAGAATTAATCACTATCAGAATGGTTCTTGAAAACTTGTCATCTAATTTCATAAAGATCCAGAAACTATAAAATATGGAGTGTGTGACCACTGGAACACAGTACAAAAGGAATTTTCTCAATTGGGTGAATTGGTCAAAAGTTGTAACATGTCAAAATGGGCCATTCAGATTTCTAGACAAGACAAAAATGCAAATAGTTCTGAGCAACCAACTTTGGGAAGTATGAAAACTTATCAAACGGATTTGGAATGACCTGAGATCTGAAACATAAGCTCTCTAATATGCATGCTAAACATTCCCAAAGTGATGGCTTATGAAATTCAATAGGGTGTAAGATACTCAGAAGCAAAGTAGGCCCCGGACAGCAAATTGACAATTAGCAAAGATGCAGAATTAGGTGACCCCCTCAAAATGACTACTCCATAAACATGCTAGAACTAAAATTTAGGAGCTGGGACCCACTGCATATGTCAAATGGAAGGCATTAAATCCTCTCTCCAATTTGTATCTCATAAAAATCATCCGGGCATTTTTTACAAGCACTCTAACTGAGCCTTCTTACACAAATTTTCAAGGGTACTTACTTTTGCTTGTCTGAAAAATTTAACATGGTCACTCCAAATTTGTTCCAAATTTAGGAGTACCAACACTGGGTAGACCAAGGGGAAGAAAAAGAAGATCAACTAGTTACAGGCCATAAAGGGGCACTAGGGTCGATACAAATTGAAAGATGTGATCAGGAAAGGACATCAAGATATCAGGTGGAACCATGATAGACAATGGAGCAACAACTTGTTACGCGTGGCGCCTGGTTGCCAGGTTTTCACCATGGTACTTGCCCAAAGCGCCTATTTGCTAGGTTTTCACTATTAGACGAGATTTTTCTCTTGAATTCCATTTTTGCATACCAAGATGCCTATTTTCCAAGTTTTCATCAAGACAACCATTTTTTTCTTTTTTCTCTTTTTTGATTTGATTTTTTTTTTATATTTTCTCATAAACTTTTTCAAATTTTTTTGTACTTTTTTCAGGAACTTTTTACAATTTTTTTTGTGCTTTTATCAGGAACTTTTTGCAATTTTTTTGGTACTTTTTTTAGAAATTATGCATAATACTTATGGAGGTGCATGTTTTTCAATGCCTCTGGCAATGGTTCTCCCTCCGGTGTTGCAAGTTGATACACTCTAGACCCATAGGATGTTGTGACTATGTATGGGCCTTCCCAATTTGGTTCAAAATTTCCAGCCTTCTCTCTGTGTGGCTGGGTCTTGTAATTCATCTTCAGAATTAGGTCTCTGATCTCAAAATGGCAAGCTTGGACCTTCTTGTTGTAACTCTGTTTGAGACAGTTCTGGTAGGCTTGCAAGTGTACCAAGGTGGTTTGTCGCCTCTCATCAAGCATCTCAAGCTCATGTAATCTGGAAACTTTATATTTTTCATCATCAACAATGCCTTGTAAGGATACTCTCAATGAAGGAATTTCAACCTCGAGGGGTAATATGGCCTCAGTGTCATAGAAAAGAGAGTACGGAGTAGCACCAGTGGGGGTGCAGATGCTGGTCCTATAGGCCCATAGAGCTGGTTTGAGTTGTAAGTTCCAATCACAACCAACATCATTGACAGTCTTTTACAGGATCTTAATGATGGTTTTGTTAGATGCCTCTGCTTGGCCGTTTCCTTATGGGTAGTAGATGCTAGAAAATCCATGACAGATTTTGAATTTCTCACAAAGCTGGGTAACATCCTTGTTCTGGAATGGGATACCATGGTTAGTAATGATGGTCGGAGGAACACCATAATGGAAAATGATATAGTTCAGGATGAATTTGGAAACTTGTTTTTCGGTAATGTATGTCATGGGGATATCTTCCACCCATTTGGTAAAGTACTCAATGGTCGTGATGATGTACTTGTGGCCATCAGAAGATAGGGGTGTGATCTTCCCTACAAGGTCAAATGCCCATTTTGAAAAGGGCCATGGAGAGACCACTAGCTATAGATCCTGTGCCAGGGCACGAATCAAATTACTGTGAATCTGGCATTTGAAACATTTCCTAGAAAATTTGTGAGCATCTTGCTCCATGGTAGGCCAGTAGTATCCTTCTCAAACCAACTTCTTGGTGAGACTCAAACCATTGAAATGCCCACCACAAATACCATCATGGACCTCATGTAAGGTAGTGTCAGCCTCTTGCAAATTGAGGCATCTGAGGAGGGTTTGGTCATAGGCTCTCCTATAAGGGGTATCACCAACGATGACATAGTGGGAGGCTTGACGGATAAGAGCTCGCTGCTTGTTCTTGGATAAGGTAGGGGTAATATCTGGGCATGTAGATAATTGTAGACATCTTGATACCAGGGGGAATCAAGACCAACAATGTCACACACGAGCTCAGATTGTGGAATGTTGAATGCTAGAAGCAATAACTGCTCAATGAGAAATTCATATCTCTCTTCATCATTCAGCATGTCGATCATAGATGTAATAGTGGCCATAGCATCTGCTTGCTTGTTATGTACCCGTGGAAGCTAGCAAAAACTGATTATGACAAATTGTTCTTTGAGAAAAATGGTCAACTGTTTGTAAGGTACACATTTTTCATCCTTAGTTTCATAGTCATCAGTGACCTAGCGGATGACCAATTGAGAATCACCATACACCTTGAGGTGATGGATTTTTCATTGAATAGCAAGTTTAAGTCCAGTGACCAGTGCTTCATATTCGATGATATTGTTGGTACATGCAAATGCGATTCTGTAAGATTTTGGAATGACATCACCTTGCGGGGTGACAAACATGATGCCTAACCCTAATCCATGCCTAGTATGTGAGCCATCAAAGTAGAGTTGCCACTCATTAGATTCAGTGAAGGAAAAAATGGACTCATATGGGAATTCTAAAAGTAGCGGGTGATCATCAGGAACTGGTTCCTCTGCAAGCTGATCCACTATCACCTAGCCTTTTATTGCTTTTCTATCCACATATTCTATGTCAAACTCACTCAGTAACATGACCCATTTTTCTAGGTGACCCGTGAGAGCTGCTTTGCCTAAGAGATACTTTAATGGATCAATCCATGACATGATCATGGTTTTTTGGTGTAGCATGTAATGTCTTAACTTATGTGTGGCAAAAACCATAGCCAGACAGGCTCACTCAATAAGTGAGTAGTTTAGTTCATATCTAACCAAAGTTCTGCTGATGTAATAAATAACTCTTTCTCATCCCTGTTCATCGTGTTGTGCAAGAAGAGCACCCAATGCAGTTTCTATGGTAGAAATATATAAGAGAAATGGCTTCCCTGGGATGGGAGGCATCAAGATTGGTGGATGCAATAGATAATCTTTTAGTTGTTGGAACAAGTGCTCACATTTGTCATTCTAATGGAAAGTTACACCCTTATGCAGTAGATTTTGAAATGACTAGCATTTATCTGCTAGTTGTGCAGTAAATTGGTGGATAGACTGTAATTTTCCTTGTAGAATTCTCAGCTTCCTTAGTGTGTTTGGTGGAGGCATCTCTAAAATGGCTTGCACATTTCCAGGATCCCCCTCGATACCTCATTGAGAGATGATGTAGCCTAGGATTTTTCCAGAAAGAACTTCAAAAACACACTTTTTAGGGTTCAAGAGGGGCTTATACCCTTCCATTCTGTCAAAGATTCTGGCTAGAATACTCAAATGATCTTTCCTGGTTGCAGATTTATAGAGGAGGTTGTCAACATAGTCTTCCATTAAGATGTGCATAAAGTCATGGAAAATGGTGGTCATTGCCCATTGATAAGTTTCTCTGGCATTCTTCAGGCCGAAGGGCATGACATTCCAGCAATAGGTTCCCCAAGGACAAGTGGAAGCTATCTTAGCTTGGTCCTTGGGAGAAATCTAAATTTGGTTGTAACCAGAGAAGCCATCCATTAGTGATAGCATCTCATAGCTCGCAGTCATGTTGACAATCATGTGGATGTTGGGCAAAGGAAAATCATCTTTAGGGAATGCCTTATTTAAATCACAGAAATCAGTGCATATCCATATGCCCCCAGCATGCTTGCTAATAGGAACTAGATTGGAGATCTAGTCTGCATAATCAATAGGTTTGATAAATCCTGCATCTAATAACTTCTTCAATTATGATTTTACCAGTAAAGCTATTTGGGGATGCATTTTTCTTAGCTTCTATTTTATTGGCTTCACACCTGGCTTCAGAGGGAGGTGGTGAAGAACTAACTTAGGATCCAGGGCAGGCATGTCAGCATATGTCCAGGGAAAATTAATCTGGCACTTAAGGAAGAATCTAATAAACTCATCTTTCTCTTCTGGCGAGAGTTATGCTACAAAATGTATGATCTTGGGGTTGTTTGGTGTTCCCAAGTTAATCTCTTCGGTCATTTCAATGAGTATTGCCAACTTCTCCTTTGGAGGGGGTATGTCCAGTCTTCCATCTTCAGGCACCTTAGAGAGGTTTTCACCCTCAGATACATCCTTTGTTTTTACTTTTTCATGGTCAACTGGCACCTTTTAGTTTTCACCAGAGGACCTATTCATTTTATTTTTGTCATTTTTTATTTTATCTTTTTCAATTTTGTGACTGGAAGATGAAGTTGACTCCCCAATATATGCAGTAGCAACAAGTTTAATGGAGAATCCTCTTTTGTGGTCACCAGATGGTATGCCTTCTCGGAGCTCAAATAATTCCGCTATCACTTCGTCATTCTCAAAGCAATCCAAGCTTGGTGGTCCTTGCTCATCCTAATCAATAAGCTCAGGGTAGACTAGGGGGATGTCATTTTTAGTGGCATAGATATTTTTAGGGCCTGAGGTAATGGAAAAGATATAGATATCAGTGTCTTCAGAGTCAAAGAGTTCATGCACTGAAGGTTCAGGACTGGGATCCCATAAAATCCTAGACCAGGGATCAGGATTGATTGTGGGAGGAGTGGGGATTATGTTAACATGTTTGTCTACCATAGGAAGGTCTGTAGGATCAGGGAAGAAATGGTAAATCTCATAATGATTGGAAGTATAGGTGTTCCATTCCCATTCATTTGAATTAGTAGTGTACTCAGAAGGGGGATCCTCAGATGTCTTTTCATCATTTGAAAACTCTACGTTGTCACATGAGGCCATTTTGGCATTCCAAGAGCCAATTTGTAATGGTTTGAATCCAATGCCTAGATGAAGGGGATGGCCTTTTGCAGCAATTGGTTCAAAAATTCCTTGTTTGTGTACTCCAAGTACACTGTGGCCATCATATCCTTTCTTCTGCATGAGTGTGAACCTGGGCCCGTATCTTTCAATGGGAATCTCAGTGGGCATCTGTTCTTATTTCTGTTGATCTTGAAAAATCTAGCTGGATGCATTTTCATAAAAATTCTCTTCGTGCAAACCTCCCCACAAGGTTAATGTAGGTGAAGGTATAAATTTCATGGTAGTCTTGGGTGGTTATGCTTGCAGTAACTTTGGTTTGACATAAGAATTCAGGGAGAGAGGAAGCTTCCCAATATGAAAGGCTTGTGCCATGGTATACTCTCCACACCCTTTATCTATAATCTTCAGCTTTCCTTTGATCATTTTCTCAAGGGTGGCTGCATCATATTTTGTAGAATTGGATGAAGTGGCTTCGTAGTTGGTAGGTACCTGTTGTGTAGGCCCTTCTCTCAAGTTGGCACAAAATTGAAAAGGGTTAGGATCACCAGGGATGGTGATTTCAACTCCCTCATGAAAGAACTTCAGGAATTGATGGTATGTTGAGGGAACCACCTTCATGGCATGGATCCATGAGTATCCTAAGATCATGTTATAGGGAAAGTCAAGATCCAGGACTTGCAACAATGTATTTTCAATAACTGGGCCAGTTCTGATGGGAAGGATGATGACTCCCTTGGAGGGATGTTCAACATCATCATAGGCCTTTATTGTGATTCTCCTAGAAGGATCAATGCCACTCTCATTGTAACCAAGATCAAGAATGACCTTCAAAGTGTAGATGTTAAGTCCTGCTCCACCGTCTATCAAGATTCGTCAGACTTTAGCATTATGGACAAAAAATTCTAGATGGAGAGGGTCATTGTGGCCAAGCCGGTCATGTGGAACATCATTTTTGGAAAATGTGACATGATGGGACATAGAGAAGTGCCCCATCATGGCCTAAAACTGGTAAGTGTCAATGTCAGTTGGAACAGTGGACTCTTTCAAAGCTTTGTTAAGGACCTCCTTATGCTAAGGGGATGTGCGCAACAAATCAAGGAGTGATATTAAGGTAGGGGTTTTACCCAACTGGTCAACAAGGTTGTAATCTGAAGATACCTTGGGTTTTGATGGTGCACCAGGCACATTAATCTTGGTATGATGGGTAGCGACCGTGCATTGAGGGTTACTATCTTTATTCTAGAAGGTCAGAGTGGACACACGTGAGTCAGCCTCAGAGAAATAGTTGATGGTATAGTCATGGCCGGTCCGGGTATAATTGACATTGTTCTTTGAATTTGAATTTGACTTAGAGGCATTTCCTTTGTCATGATCAACCAAGGGGTTTGTGAAGATAGTATGGTCAATGTTAGAAGATCATGCCATGGGTTCAACTTTAATCACACCTTCATCAATAAGGTCTTGGACTTTGTGTTTTAATTGGAAATAGGAATTGGTCCTATGTCCTTTTGTTCGATGATAATCACAGTATTTCTTGTCATCCCACCAAGGGGGTTTTACTGCTGGAGGATCATGGATCTTGGGTAATTGAATGTAATTGTTTTGTAATAAATATTGTAGGACCGAGTGGAGTGGTTCACCCAATGGCATGAACTGTCGTTGTGGTCCATCTCTATTCCTCGGTGGTTGGTACTACCAATTTTGTTGTGCGTTATCATTCATTTGTGCTTGAGGTTGTGTTGGAGCTGGTGCTAGAGGCGGTGCTTGAGTCATTGTCTATGTATTGGTAGTAGTGGGTCCTTTGAGACTCACTTTTTTCTGTGTCACATTAACTATCTGTGCATCAACAATGCCGTCATTTGTGACATTTTTATTCTAAGACCAAAATTTTGGCTTGTCACTGGAAGTACTCATAGTTTTATTGTCCTTGTTAATCTTTAATACTCCCTTTTCAATAAGAGCGTCTTCAATGCTAATTCCCTTTTTCATGAGATTTTGAATTGTACTTGGTCATTTAATCTTGAGCTCATACATCATCTCAGGAACCAGATTTTGGATAAATAATAAAATTTGTTGTTCTTCTAGCACATCAAAAGGACACTGACTCACCAAATTTCTCCATCACAATATGAAGGTCATGAAGGATTATCAAACATTTTGTTTGGTCATTCATAGGTCAGTCAACATAACCTCACTTGATATGTTGAACACAAAATGAGAGATAAATTTGTCGGCTAGTTCTTTCCAAGATCTTATATTTCACTGTAGTTTAGATTACCACTCCATTGCTTGACCCCCAAGGCTTCGAGGGAAGAGTCTCATAAGGTATGTGTCATCATGATTAACCTCGATGCAAGATGTATAAAATTCCCAAATGTGATCAATTGGATTGCCTTTCCCTTTGTATTTCTCAAATTTGGGCACATCAAAATTTTTGGGAAAAGGAGGCATGTAAATGCTTGGATTGAATGGATTAGGATACAAGTCTTGTTTTTTGTAGAGTGTCTTGGTGTCCTTGAATTGTATATCATTCATTTTCTTCTATAAGCATTGGATTTGTTGAAGAATTTCTTCATTCTGTGAAGGCTTCACTGCCTTTTAACATTTATCAGAATGATGCATCCATCTAGAAGTCCTTGAATGTCAACTATATTCTGAGGCCCGATCTGAGTCTGACAATTTAGATGATATATCATGGACTGATGCCACATGTTGTCAGGCATATTTTTGGTGATATTCCACATGTTGTTGATTTATTGGTGGAGGATTGTATTGCTGACCTTGTGTCATATAATACGGTTGGGAAATTTATTGATATCGGGGTGCATATTGTTGTTGTTGGATTTGAGCCCCATTTTGTTGTTGTTGTGACACATTTTGTTGTTGTGTGACATGTGGCTATCGCTATTGAACATGTTGTGGTTGTTGTTGAACACATTTTCATCTTTGTTGCTGAGCATACTGTTGCTATAAAGCATGTTGTTGTTGCTGTATATATTATTGTTGTAAAGCACACTGCTGTTGCTATACATATTTCTATTGGAGAGCATGCTGCTGCTACTGTACATATTGCTGGGTATGTTTTTGTGGGTGCACTTGTTTCACCTTTGAACCTTGCACATGTTGTACAGCAGGATGAGATTGACGACCCATTAGCATTGTTGGTTGTTTCACGTTATTAGCTTGTTGAAATCCTAGTGGTCCAAGTATGCCATCAAGATTTGCAGTCTTACATTTTTTGGTTATCCCTGAGACATCATGTTAACTTGGGTTGCAAATTGGGGTTGTACTAGTTGCACTACATCCATAGGTGCTATTTGTTGAGCCACTTGGGCTTGTTGCACTTGTTGTGTTGGTTGTGTCACCTTAGGTGGAATTGGCGTAATATCCACAAGGCTCTTTTTCTTTTGATCTTGCAATGGATTTGATATAGTTGTAGTAGTTGCATTAGGTACATCAAAAGTGTGTACCCATGGTTGTTCATTAAATGGTCCTTGGGATGTTGTTTCATTTGAGGTGCTTCCAATAAATGTTGTATGTTCTACCAAAGGTGGACCATTTTGTTGTGTTTCCTCGAAAGGGGGTACATCTGGCATGCCCCAAGGAAATGTGAATGTCTCATTTGATCCTTTTGGTAAGTGATTCTTTAAATCAATCCTCCATGTTCTTTAAGAACCTTTCTTAGGGATTTATGTAGCATCCATCATCTCAAGAGGAGGGAGTGCTTCTTCTTCAAATAAAGGATTATCCAATGGTATATATTTTTCCCTTGGAGGAATATTGACAGTTAAATCATTTCGCTATCTTTTTTGTGTTAGCTCCATAGCTTACTCATCAAATGGTTGTTCTCACTTTTCTCTATCCTGCACCATTAGGGCTTGGTTCTCTTCCAAAGTAGATAGTAGGGGAGTTTGATATTCTAGAAGTAGTTGAGGATTTGTCTTCCAAATTGCTTTGATATACCATTGTGGATCTCGAGTCATAAGGTATGTTAATGTCTTTTGAATTTTATTGTTCTTAATGGCCTCATCAATTTCCTCTGTAGGTAAATCATTGAAGGAGGCAAATGTCCCATGTGAGTCACCAAAATCTGAAGAGGGACTTGAGGCATTGCCTTGATCTTGATTATTTGGTGGTGGTGGAGGAGGTTGATAGGATCCATAGTCCGTGTTTGGTATAGGTTGCAGTTGCAAATGATTAGGTTGGATTTGATTGATTTGAGAAAATCATTGGCATTCCTCCTCAGGTGTGGGAGGGACACTACCTTGGCTAGGTGGCATAGGTACAAAAATTGGGTCAAATTTTGGGGGAGGTCCCCACTAAATAGTGCCAAAGTTTGGGGAAGCATTGCATGGATACCCCATGTTGCATAGGTCAATGCTTGAGGTAGGCACTTGAGGGAAGGTGACATGTCTTGGGTCATTAAAGGTTTGAGGTGCTCTTTCCAATTGTTGCATGTTGACTAGGTCAGTTTGATCATGATAACCAATACCTTGTCTTGGATCAAAGGGTAATTGTGATTCTGGTTGTTGTGTAAACATTGGTAAAGGAGGATCTTGTTTCCCCTTGGATGCTTGAGACCTTGTAAAAACTGGCATGATTTCTATATGCAAATGCAAGATTTTTTTGGAATTTTTGAAATTTTGGGAATGCAAGTTTGAAATGCAACTTTGAGAAAATGCAAGAAACTTATGCAAATGCAATCTAAGGATCATGTAAATGCAAGCTAAGGTTTTATGCAATTGTGTTTTTGGATTTTTGGACTTTAACAATTAATCTTTTGAAAGGAGACAAATCTAGGAGCATAACCTTATGAGGTTGAATAAGAATGTTGACTTGAAAGGTAGGATTTTTTTGGAACAAAGGACAAGTTTGATAAAAAAAAGGCTTAGGTCAAATCCATCATGACAAGGTGGAATGAGACCAAATTGATAAAGGGGTTTGAAATTTGGAAAAAAGGGGATCAAGTCAAGACCCTATTTTCAACATCATAAATAGAGGTTCCATGATTTGGATACTTCCTAGGATTGTTTGCGAAGTGTTTGAGGATCTAGGAATGTGCTATGTATGAAATAAGGCTATGTTTAGGACTTATGTAAAAGGGACTATAATGAGGATTGAAAATGAGATCTATAATGCAAGGGGGTCTTGATATGGAAAATGCAAGGAAATTTAGCTCATGAATATGCAATATGAAGGTTATCAAGCATGCCCAAGGGCTCCAAGTGAAAGGTTCAAAGTTCCATATGTTTACTCAAAAGACAAGGTATTGTGACCCATTTGATTGTTTGAAAGATTGATTTGGAAAGAAGTGTTCTCAAAGGAGTGTGTTTTAAGATGTTATCAATTTTCTTAAAGTTTGAACACCCACAGAAGACACATCGTTCAGAATGGTTGTTGTAAAATGAACAAACACACCACTTCCTAAGGCTGGCAAGGACAATATCTGTTGAATCCCCACTTGAACCGAAATTTAGCCATGCTTACTAATAGTGGACAACCTAGAAGCTTGGATGCACAGGCTCCTCCTTACATGTGCACTCACTTCTCAGGCACTCCAAGCTTCAACTCCCATTGGACATCACTTCCCAAGGGATTGTTGTCTCGACTAATAGACGCAAAAGTGTGGGGCATCTTAGTTGGTCTTTGACCTTCCACACCAATAGATAGAAGGTTTTTGGCTACTAAAACATGGTGTTTAATAAGGGCATCCATTCACATCGATTTAACCAAATTTAAGACTAGAAAAATGCCTATTTAGCATATCCAGGGGACCACAAACCCTAAACAAGTATACTAAACCTATCTAATCTACCATGAAAGCTATTTGCAAAAGGGATTCATAAGTTACATAAGCATGAAACTTAAAAACCCCCTTCAAAGAAAGCTCCCATATCCTTCTTTCTTCTCCATAGTATGATTGATGTTGCTCTTTGACAATAAAAAGATTGCACAAAGACTCTTGAAAGCATAGATTTAAGATGAGAATACTAGAAGATAGTGGTCTCAAAATTTCATGGTTAACCTTGAATGAGAGAAATGTCCTCAATTTATAGAAAATGACAGAAAATTTGGTGAGATTGCATAAAATCAATGCACCAACCAAGATTTTGGTTGGTAGGATATTTGGAAGCATGAAATGGGGGAGAGATATTGCAAATATTTGAGAATATTTCTGAAGCACTTTAATAGGGATGAGAATCCTTATTTAAGGGATATGATATGTAGGTAAGATTATGAATCATAAATCAAATCAATAATCCTATATTCTCAAATATTCCTCAAAATCAAAATTAGATTTATGAAATTATAAAAATCTTATAAATATAAATTAGCTAATTAATTAATAAAATTAATTAATTATTAGAGACTTAGGGAATTAGGGAATAAATAAAGTTTGTTTATTTATTCAATTAGGACTTAGGATAAATTATGGGTTATTCATCCAAAGGGGGGAAATTAGTAGATTTTAGGTCAAATTGAAGGTGTTGATGTCGAATTGGAAGAATTTTGATAATGTTGATAAGAATTAGGGTTAATTCTGAGGGTTTTGGAATAGGTTACGAAGATCGCGAGGCATCGATGAACTTTGACAATGCGCTCGGATAGTGATGATTGGAAATGATTGAAAAGTGCCAATGAACTTTTATGGCATCGTAACAATGAAATTGAAATTGGGAAACATCTATGATCTTTGACAATGTTCCCGAAATGATGATCAGAAATAGTATTGACAATAATGAACAAAACTATTGAATAGAAATTGATAGATTGATAGCGATAACACCGATGATCTTGGACATCGTTATCAAATGGTTGATTGAAAAGATACAAAGCATTGATGATCTTGGACAATGCTTCTGAAATGATGATAATATTGATTGAATTGGAATTAGGGTTTGATCAGTTGGTTTGAAATTGGGTTGATTAGGCATCGATGATCTTGGACAATGCCCCAGAATGGTCAGAAATGAGTCCAGACAATTCTGCAAATGATTAGGAAAAAAATAAGATAGGGTTTGAACTAATTTAGGAAGGTTTGGAATGGTTTAGGATCAAATAGGATCGGTTTAGGAAGGTTTTGAAATGATTTGGGAAATGATCGATTTGATAGCGAAAGTATAATTGTTAGTAAATAATTGAACAATTTTACAATGTTCAATCATTGATGAAAGATACAATGTCGCTATACAATAAAGATCATATACGTGACATAGAGGAATAATTAGGTCACAAAACAACATTTTGATTGTAAAGAGAATAATGTTAAAACATGTAGACCAGCAGGCTCGAACCATTTTTAGGTGTCTACAGTCCTATTTTGATCTCATATTCCAAATGTGATAGACAGGATTTCCTAGGTATTACTAGTTTGATATGGATAAAATTAGTATCTACCATTATAAATATATCCTCTCTATATTCTTCTATCAAGCTTTCAGGTATCCTAGTTCTTGCTTGCATATTTTCTTTAAATTCTTTGAAGTACTCATTCATTAGGTCATCAAAATTTGTTCCTAGTGACTCTATATGCTCACATATTTGTATGGTGATCGGTTTTCTTGTATCCCATGCTACTTTTCCAATGGAAGGAAAGTATTCTTCAAAGGAAAATAATATGCACATAATGAGGGAACCAAACTTACAAGTGTTTGTCTTTGAAGATCTTATAGTGTTCATGTTCTCCTCAATGCAAGATCCATCTTATTTCCTTGTTTGATGATCTTGTAAGCTATGATCATAATAGTGCTTGCTATGCTATTAATTATTCTAGCCTGGAAGATCTTGTATCCTACCACACATGCATAAAACTTCAGTTCATCATCAGTGATAGTGTTGACCTTGAGAGCTCTTTTGTATGATTTTGCACCAGTTAACTTTTCCACTTCCTTCAGGGATGGATGCTTGTGAGCTTGTGGCTTGTCGGTTGTAGGATATCTAGTAACTGCATGAATAACATCCTTTTCTATTTGTTTTGGCTTATTGAGCCATAAATTCTTGTTATGCATTCTACTAAGAGCTATTTTTATCCATTTTGTCTTAAAACTCAAAGAAAGTGTAATGAATTTGTGAGACCTTTCACTTCCAGATGCTTGTGCTCTGCTTTCAGGTTTCTAGCTTCATCACAGAGTGCCTTGTAGGCATTATCTAAGTCCAGATCTCCTAATTCTGAGATCTTGCAATGTATATAGGACCTTACGTCCTCTATTAGTAAAACCCTAGGTGGGATTTTGGAGAATGCTCCGGAATCATCAGGTTGTGATGCAATTTTTGGGTACAACTTGTATTTAGGTTCAACACAAGTGCCTCTGTTGATAAGCTTGATCATTTTCTTCTTATCTTCTTTCAAATTTTCAACTCTAGAAGTAGATTCCATCATTTTCAGAGATTTAGGGCTTTTCATAATTTTAAATAGTGCAGTCAGTGAATGCAGGTACTTACTGAATCTCCTTGATCGCTCGTGAATCCTTTGATTTGAGTTAGAATCTTGTTGAGGTTGCACTTAAATTTTCTCTTCAATCACTCTGCGTAGCTCTTCTTGGTTGCTCAAAAATCACAGGTATTAAAAAAGAGCTGAATGAGTAGCTGAAGAACATATCAACCAAGTCTGGATCTCCACAGGCTTATTAATCAAAGGTCAAAAAATTAATGGGATGATAATAAGAGATAAGAAATGAAGAACACAAACTAAGGATGGAATTCCTTGAGTTGCAAGCAACTCTTGTTCCCCATCCGGAGTCAATACAAAACCAATTGAAGAAGGCCAAGGATTTAGTTGCTACTCCCGATTACAGTTCATTGAACACTTTTATTGGTATGGAAGCTGATGTTGCTACACAAATTTTTTTTATGCAATCACTAAAGGATACATGGGAGGAAGCCCTATCTGATGAAAAGACTAAGTTTAAACACATTTTTGACAAGATATCTCCGGAAGATAAGCATAGGTAAGTATTGTTTTGGCATGTTTGTCAAAAAAGGGGGATATATACAAAAAGTTTGATATGTAAATATAGTTAGGTATGTTTACATAAGGAAGATATAAGTATTAAAAAAATTGAGGAGAATTATCAAAGGGGGAGTCATATGTTTTTTTAAGTTTTGAAAATTTTGATGAGTTTGAAGTTTTTAACAAAATACCAAACTAATGTCAAAGGGGCAAATTGTTACTCCTAAACTAATTTTTGTTGTCATTAGTTTTCTACAAAGTCATATATCGGTGAATGTAACTAAATCATGTAAGTAAGTATAATGCAAGAGACACAATTGGTAAAGGAAACCAAGATAGCCACCGAGCACCGACCAATTATCAAGCACTGAGCGAGCTACACATATCGAGTCATGCAAAGACAATTACCGATCACTCATATGCACCAAGAAGAGAGTTCAAAGTTACCAAGTAAGCACAAGTATGTTACCAATTATTCCAGATCTGACATTTTAATTGAATTTAGATACATTGAATTTGGACACTGAGCAGGAAGCGATGCACAAAATTCAAGGTAAATGTAAGTTAAATCATTGGGATTCCAAACACATGATTGAACATGATCGTGCAAGGAAGATCCACCAATAAAGTTTTAGAAGGCACAAGACATTGGAGATTTAAATTTTTTTTAACCTCTTAATCTCTATCGTTGAAAGATAATGCCCTAGATCTGGTTAACCTCCTAAATCATAGTTAACCACCTATAAATTGTATAAGAGATCAGATTGAAAGAATGAGTAAGTTATTGTTGTTGTTGTTACTAAAGTTGAAGAGTTGATGTTGATGAAGTACATTGTGAATAGAAGTGAAGGAGACATAAGTAGAAGGAAGTAGAGCTTATAATACTAAGCAACTAAGTGTAGAATAAGGTAACAAAGTTAGTGAGCATAATGAGTATGGACAACATTTGATTGATGCATTATTATTATACATTTTTGTATTGAGTTTTGTTGTAATCAGAGAAGTACAACTCCCATTTGTGGGTAGGCCCTAACAGGTCTTTATATTTTGTAAACCCCTTAACCTGGTACATCTCTTATATTAGAGATTGTAAAATCCTTTAACAAGGTAGACTGGAAAAGTATTTTTTACTCTTAACCAAGTATCATACTCCTAACAGGGTAAACTATTAGAAGTAGCTAACATTGTACCTCTAATCGAGAAACCTTTATACTGTAATAGTAAAGGATTGTGGGTGTCATCTCCACCATAGTTTTTTCCTCTAACAAAGGATTTTCTGCGTGACCAAAATCATTGTGTTATGTTTTGCAAATTTTATGATTTGAGTTATTCACTTTATGTTCATATTATGCAATGTATTCGACGTGGTAATTTATCAGCTTGTATGCTTAAAATTTTCAAGGGTATTGATTCAACCCTCCCCTCATAGTACATAAATTTCCTAAGTTATTCCAACATAAAGTGGTTGTCTTCCATCGATAACCATTTTATATGATACATTTTTGTGAGCCTGACATCTTACATCTTAATTTTGGATTTTGGCGTTAGATTTCCTTTTCTATATAGATCTACTTTGCATGTATTTCATTGTACGTATTTAGATTTACTATAGCTACATTCAATAGATTATTTCATTTCATGTTTACATATTTCAAAAATACAATAATATTTCATTTCATGCGCTCATTAGTAACATAGATCATCTCATTTATTTTTGAAGTATTTGCATGGAAGTATAAGCATATAATTTCATACATTTTTTAAATATGTCATCATGAATATTTTCCATATGTTAATTTAATTTTTTTCTCCTAAGGAACCTCCTCCTCACAAGGACATGTTAAACCAAGACAATAATATTTATCCTCATGATCTTCCTATTTGGGATGAGTCATTACAAGATAATGTTCTTTATTCTCTTAATATGAAATTTCCCCATAAGGATATCACTCACTCTGTTAAGGATACTTTAACTTCTATTCACCTCAATCACTCCCACTCTACCAACTATGAATTAGTGTTTAATGATCCTTCTCCTATGACATACCCTTTTTTATGAGGATATGTTAGCATAAGAGAAGAACATCATACATAGTTTTTTTAATATCACTTTGCCTTCATTTGATACTACCAGTAGAGATGAAGCCTTATAGGAAGTCCATAATACCTATTCTAAGGACATATTGGGATAAGAGGATCCTATAATTACTAATTTCCTTAATTCTCTCCCTTATAGTGATGAACTTATGAGGAATCAAGAGCCTAATCAAGTTAATATTGTCAATATTCATGCTCGACCTATGATAGTCAACAAGCCTGTGATAATTGTCAAAGGATACCCTCAATAAACTCCCTCTCAACCTCCTAATAGACCTATAATAACTATTAATGGATATCCTTTGTCTATTCCTCAAACATCCACTACACCCATGATTACAGTCAAAGGATATAATCCTCAAAGTTCTTTTCTAACTCCAAATAATCCTACTATAACTGTTAAAGGAAAACCTAGAAGTCCTTTAGAGTTATTTTATGATTATCATGTAGTGGCTCACACCTATTGCACAAGACATAATCCTCAACCTTCTAATCTATTTGTGCCTACTTCTCTCCCACCTACCCAACCCGTGCTTCATCCTCCACGTTGTCTTACCCAAAATATTTGAAAGGAGTATGATTTAATGCACCAACTCCATAGTAACCCTACCAAGATTTCCCTTTTGGAGCTTATTCAAAATTATCCTACATATCATGAAGCCTTGAAAAAATATTTAACCACTCTTCCAACTCCGCCTCCTAATTAAGATAATATCAATTCCTTTTTGAAATGCATGCATGTTTCTCCCGTCCCACCTCAAATTGTGTTCAATGAAGATGATTTACCTCCTAAAGAAGTTCAAGATTGATATGATTCCCTTAAGGTAGTTTTTCTTATTAATGGTAATCTCATTCATAGGACCTTAATTGATAATGGGTCTAGACTTAATGTTTGTAGTATGTACATGGTCGAAGAAATCAAAGTTGATATTTCCACTATTAAACTTGATTATATTCATATTCATGGCTTTGAAAATGTTTCTAAAAATACATTTGGAATCATCACTTTTCCTATTAAAGTAGGCCCTCTTATCCTAGATACTCCTATTCATGTGATTCATGGACCTCTTAATTATAACCTTCTTTTGGGCAGACCATGGTTACATACTATGCATGTTGTTCCTTCAACTCTCCATTGAAAAGTCAAGTTTATCTACAAGAATTTTTTGTACACACTTAAGGTAGATTATAGACTGAATAGTTATTTGAATACTAAATTCAGCAATAACCCTGTGTCGATTGAAGAAAAACAAGATAAAATATCTAACGATGATCTTCCTTCTTCTAGTGTCCTTTCAGATGATTATTGAGGATCCTTAAATTTCACACCAAATTATATTGGAGAGTATAAAGTTTAAGACCTTCACTTTATGCAATCTAAATCTAACAAAGAATTAAAAAAATCCACTTTCTAACAATCTTGTCACTTCTTCCCCTACTAAAAAGTCTCTAGAAACTATCAATCTTGATTATAATGACATAATGAATAATGAAGCTCCATTAACTCTTTTTGATATAGATTCTTGTTATGGTCCTGGTTATCATCTATTAGCGAAACATGGATTCAATGGGAATGACTATGGTAAATGAAAAAGGAATTCAAGTGCCTTTAGGAAACAAAGGGCATGAACATTATTATGGACTAGGATTTAATCCTTGTAAGAAGCACAAACAGTTATTGTTAACACCATTATGAATAACACTTCAAAATGTGATTCAAGATGAGCACAAAAAAGTGTTGAGAATAGTGAGAAACCTATTGAAGCATTTGGTTTTGATTCTCTTTCTTTTTCCACATCCCCTCCTTCATCATCTAACATTTCCCCTCCATTTACTTTTAATCAAGAAAGGATTTTGCCTACACTTCTTCATGCTAAAGTGATTAGTACTAGACCTAAACACAAAAATAAGCATAGTCAACATCTTATACCTCTTCCTTTTTGCATGTATCATCAATATCATAATAACTTCACTAATGAATATCAATCTTTACAATAAAAAATTAAACAACTGATTAATGATCCTATTATTTGTATAACATCTCGTAATGAGTTATTTTTCAATGCTGATTTTTCTAAATAACATCTAAGTCCCTATTATGTTTCTCCACATTATGTAACATTGTTATACTATTCCTTGGGGGATTATTGTCATGCATGGTGTAGTACACTTTTTAAGTAGCATAATGGGTCCTCTTTATCCTTGTCTGTACACTTGGGGGGAAAGGGTATTATATCTCTCTCATCCTCTTCAAGGATCCACTTTTCCCTTTGTTAAGTGGTACCTATCTATTATGTGACATCCATTCATACATACAAATGTTGGATTACATTAAGGATATTTATCCTTGATCATAAAAATTTTCATTATTCTCTATTGGGTTTCCATGTAAGATAAGTCCCTTACCTTGGAGACTAGACACTGTTGTAGGCCCTATGGAAAGAAATATTGTCAATTAGTGTCAAAACACTTAGTCATTCAATATTACCCGAGTACACAGTGTTACCCAAGTAGACAATATTGCCCAAGTGCTCAGTATTGCTCGAGTGATAGTTTTATCACCCGAGTAGTCTTTTGGACCTGAGTGATAGTTTGAAGCTGACTTTGCATATATTTTTAAATATATATTTGTTTCTTGCAAGCCGACTTACAAATTTATTTGTTGGATAAAGATATATATGTAAGATAGTTTCTTTAGCTAATGGTAGTAATAAAAATATGTATATAGTATGAATTTATAATCAGAAGATGATATAATTATGCGAATGATAGTTTGAGTTAAGTGAAGAAGTGTTCAGGACAATAGAGACTTATCTATCACATTTAGGTGATCAGTTATATTTCAAAGGATCTTATTCAACAATCATAGTTGCACAGAGAAGATCATCAACTAGTTCATTCTCATAGGTGGATCAAAAAAATCCTTTAACAAGGTGGACCTAATAGCCCTTTCTCTAAATCTCTTAATAGAGTTGCATTACTCATTGTATTGTACAAAATCCTTTAACAAGGTGGACCTAATAGACAATCCTTTCTATGTGTTAGGATTGGATAATACTGAGAGGGGGGTGAATTAGTATTATAGCACTTAATTAAATTCTTCAACCATTTATATATTAACCATAAACTTGCAATAAATAAAAGAACATAAGAAAATGACACAGTACTCATAACACCATATTTTGTTTTCGAGGAAACCCTGGCCAAGGGAAAACCCCAATGGGGATGGTACCTACAAGCATGTACTAAAGTATAATGTCCCTATTAGGAGACCTAGCCCTATTAGGAGCTGAATATTACATAGCACATTTCCTTGTTAAAGGAATTACAACCCTATTAAAGGTTCACAACACCCTGTTAGGGGCCAACTGAGCTTACATCTCTTACAAGATAATTCAGGTTACAAAGTGTTCTCAGTCATGAACAAAAACAAGCAAAACTGGTGCTTAGATAGTTCCTTTACAGTTCAATGATCTCTATCATTATCTGCTTTTCTATTTTCTCAATAATTCATCCAACTATTCAACTCACCAACATATATCTTTATCAAAAAGATCTTACATATATATCTCACAACTTTACAAACTTGGCTCTCAATATGAATATTACAAATATTACAAAGTCGACCTTCAATACAAAATACATTTAATATAGTAAATATCAAATGAATAGTCGATGCTCTTGCATAGTCAATGTGGAGGTTATCAAAAACCAAAATACAACTTTAATTTTCTAGAGTCCAAGTCATACTCCCTCAATCTTCGTTACTTTCCAACTGCTCTGTATCGATATTCTACTGTCGTCTGTCTGTCTTCAATTATTTCTAACTCATCGTAGACTTAACCAAAACCAAATCAATCTTAGGTGGAGGTCATACATACCCCATACTATCTTCCTCTAAGCTTTCTTTCCCTAAATCATTGATCTCGATCTTCAACATCCAAAACTCTTCTGTATCTATGCTTCTATACTTAGTCAATTTCTGGATCACCAAAACTTATCTTGACTAGAATTCATCTGGAACCTAGATGTGTTGCCATAAATGAAAACCAAAAAGTGAATCACATTTACACAAAATTGATTACTTTCCAACAATCTCTCCCTTTGGCATTGATGGCAACACTTAACAAAAAAATGAATAAGTGTTCCAACAAATCTGTCTCCTCAATAATATTCCTTTCATTTTCTTTTCTCTTTTCTTTTCTTCTCCTATATAATTTTTTTGTTATATATATATATATATATATATCTATATATATATATATATATATATATATATATATTTTTTTTTTTTTCTTCTCTTCTCCCCCTTTGACAACAATGACAAAGGTGCATATAAAATAATAGGTTTTAGTGCTTACTCACCAATTTCAGAATATCCTGAAAAAGAATCTTCCAAGATCTTCACTTCTGCATTCCATGTTTTGAAAAATATTTAGCTAATGTGAATTAAGCCATTCAGTGAAAATGATGTGGTGTCAGCTTCTTTCAAGTCTGTGGGCATAGATTTATTCAGTGAATCTATTACTTTCTCCAAGTTTGAGAGATGAACCGCAAGTATGGATAGCTTAGGAGTGATAAATATCTTCATCAAATTAAATCTTGTCAATACTCTCCCTTTCTCATTATCTAATACACTGAGTTTAGCCAAATTCTTGTGACTTATTTGTCTAACTCTGTTATGGATTGTGAAGATGTTTCACAACCATCCATCATAATGTTCAGAGTTGCCCTCTCTTTGGCAATAATGTCTTCTATATTCTGAACATGCCTTATTGGATTCATGCAATAACTAAACAATTTTCTCCCATGTCCAATGCAGCTCCTTGCATTTCTCAAGCAAGTTTTTACAATGCCTAAGTCCCATGTGATAGAATTGCAAACTATTGTTAACTTATTCACTAAGTATGTCTTCTCTGCCTTCTCCTCTGCAATCTTCAATAAATTCTCATAGTGCCCATCAAATTCATCAAGTGTAATTCTCATATTTTCAATGTCATCTTTGTTCTGGAAAACAATAGGTATTGGAAGAAATTTTTTTATAGTATCAATTTCTCTTGTAATTACTTTGGCCTTCTTGTCTCCTTTCTGTTATGATCTTTCCTTTGATTTGTTCAAAGCAGTAAATGCCAATTTTACCAATTCAACTTCATCCATGGTGTCAATATTTACATCATTGCTTGCCAACAATGAGATGGATGATGTTTTTACCTCTTTCTTTTCATCCTCTTGATGATCTATCTTTTGTTCTTCTTCCTTCTTCTTCTCTTCTTCCTTCTTTTGTTACTCTTCCTTCTTTTTTTCTTCTTCCTCTTTGTGTTGAGCCTCATCCGCTATAGAAGTGTCCATATTCCCTGAAAAAGGGTCCTTTTCATCTTGAGAGGTGTCAAGAGTTACTGCTACACCATAAACATAGAAATATGTTTCTTTGCTCTTTTTAGAAGTTTTCTCTATTGCTTTCGAGTTTTCACCCATTCCCAATTATGTAGGCAATGTGGTCTTAGGAGGTGAGGGCTTCACAGAATTAGTATTCATCAATATCTTCTCTAGTGCCTTCCATGTTTCCTCAGTGATTTTATCATACTTCCTCACCATTATTTTCAATAATCTCACCTTGGTCCTTAATAGAGGTTTTAATTTCATGTATATTCTGTCCCTTTCTTGTACTGATATCACACGAAGCATGTTATCAATTTCTTGGTTCCTGATTTATCATCTTCTATCTATGCTACATGTTTTCTTATCTCCAATCTCCCATATAAGTATATAGGTATACTTCCTTCAATTTCTAGAAGTGTCTTCTTGAAAGTAAGTAAGTGTTCAATCACAATGTCTTCAATCTTAAGCTTGTCTTCTTCTTCATACCTATTATAGTATTTATCAATTGTGACCAATTTACCTTGTTCTAATTCTCTCTTCTCCAACATCTTTAGGTCAGTTTTCCATATGTTTTTTTCTTCTTTCTTCTCTTCTCTTACCGTGCTCTGCTCTTTAGGTGATGTTTGCTTGCTTGATATAGTAACTTCTATGCACGTGTCTCAATCTGAGTCATCATCTCTAAATCAATGCAATGTTGATTGAATTTTTGACCTTCAAAGGTGACTACACGCTATCCATGAGGTCTTTTTTTTTTTACGGCTCAAATCTTCTTACTGCAAATTGACTTACACTTAACTGAACTCTTCTTTAACCATAATTCTTATCGTGACATCACAACCCATTGAATCTTGTTGTCACTTTAAGAAATCACTAACTCATAGTTTCCTTCATGATTTAATTCCAACCACTAGATCCATTTTTAATTGAACGGTAGTCAGAATTTCTCTTTCTCTTTTATCTATCTGAAACTTTTAATCACAAATTCACGCTGGCCACAAGATCTATCTTTCATCTAACGGTAGTCGCTTAATCTCCCAATCTTTAACTTAACCATTGATTTTAAAAGAGATCACGCGATTGAAGGATTTTAACCAACCTGTTTAACCCTAGTTTCTTTGTGAGAAACCACAACTGAGTAAACTCAAAGTCGCTAATACATTTATTAACTCCATAGTTTTCATCAAGACTTCACGACCACCACAGGATTATATTTTAAATCAACAGCTATCGCTTAATCTCAGATCTTTTAACTTAACTCTTTCTTCTCTTCACAATTACGTGACTGCATGAAACTTCAAACTAATATTAACCCAACTTGTAACTCTGATCACTCTTTGAGACAACACAAATGAGTAAACTCAAAGTCACCAATGAAATTTTGTAACTCTAGTTTTTCAAAGAGACTCTCCGCCAAGCACAGGATCAAGATTTGCATCTACGGCTTGTGTGAAATCTCATAAGGACTTAAAGCATATTCATTTCTTATAGAGACAACATGACCAAATGGATTCACTAAGTCTAAAAAAGAAATGGAATATTCTTAAATCATAATGAGACATCACGACCTAAGGGAATAATATAAAATAAGCACATGGCTTAAGTGATTAGGTTTCTTTGAAAAAGTAATAGCAAAATAGAAAGGATTTCAAAGAACTAGGGTTTTTCTTGGATATGCATGAAAATTTAACATAGGACGTAGGGTTTTACATTCTTTTCTTATTTTTGACTTGAATATTATTATTTGCATAGGGATTTTGACAAAATTAGACAAGATTTTCAACTTTTAAGCATGGATATGACTAAGAACTTCAAATTTTTTTTGGCAAGCTCTAAAACTGGAAATACAACCAACACACCACAAGGGACAAAAATAACCCAAACACACAACCCCCACCATCTTCCAAAAATAGAAGTGTTGCATGGGCAAAACATTCCACCTCCAAAGAAATGAACATATAAGATCCTGGACTGTATCATCATTTTCGTGTCATCCTCTCCTCATGCAAGCTCAGAGTTTAAACTCCCACTCCCGCTCCTCTTCCCACTCAGAACCATTCCAATTTCAAGATAGTATTCATAATATTCTTATCAACTAATAAAAGTGTCTATAAATGATAATTGATAATTTTTATTAAGTAAACCTTTGTAGTGAATAACCTTATAGAGATCTATACCTTTGAATCTTTTGAACTATTATCGATTCAATTAAATTAAATTAGTTAATTAGTAAAATGACCTAAAGGGAATTTCCAGTGCATCTTTTAATTATATTATTGATCTTGTAAAGATGATTAAAATTCATATTATATGGTTTTTCCTTCGAGAATAAAAATTTAATTATACCCATAAAAGTGACTAATGTTACATAATCATGTAGGTTTTCCTACCATCTCTAGGGTAAGAGATTGAGGAATCCTACACTCACTTTGTAGACAATTGATCTAATAGCCTTTGGAGTGGTGTGTTATTGGTGACATGAATATCATGTCATTATGTTCACAAATTAGAATTGATAAATTTTTATAATTTACTAAACTCAAATTGACTATAATTTACAAATTAATGTTATACTTTTAAAGAAAAGTTTGTAGGTTTTTTGTGATTGTGGAATATGTTACATGGGTATAAATATGGGAATGACATAGAGAAAATCATGAAATTTCCATATTCCACATTAATATGCCCTCTTCTACATTTTCCTCTATATGAATATCATCACCAATTAAAATAAAATACCAAGAAGATGAATCCAAGTTGAAAGTTCATCCATTGATGAAGCCATGTGGTGCAAGGCACCCGAATCAAGAAGCGAAGTGAATATTTGTGAATTTAATGACACAATGGTATTTCCCTTTCCTTTCCCCTTCTATTTTATTTATCCTTGTTGGAGCCCTCACTTGAAGTTTATTTTATTGCTTCAGGAACATTGATATTATTATTTTCAAGAATGTGTTTCATGTGATCAATTTGTTTTTTCAAACATTTGTGATCATCATGATTGGGTATTTTATAATAGGAAAATTTGACCTTCTCCCTCTTAGGCTTTCCAAAATTAGAAGATTGAGTCTCATTAGCTTCTTTTGGGGAAGCTAGTTTATTATCCTTCTTCTCATTGTTATTCTTTTGTTTCTTATCCCTATTGCCACTACTTTGTCCTTTCTATTCTTTTGTGTCTTAGTTGGTAGCTACGACATGTGACTTAGAGGATTTTAGAGTGACCATATGTATTAGCTTATATTTCTCCCATGTGAGAGAAACATCAAAATCATCCAAGGATTGCATGGTAAATTGAGTCCCAAGTGCACTCTTAGCAGCATAAAAGGTATAAACAAACACCACATATTCAAAAATTATTTTAAAGATAATTATTAGAATCAATTTTTTTATCTGTCTTTTCAATTCCACATTTTTTTAGCTATAGCATGTTACTAATTTCAATTTTGTGAAGAAATCCCAAATAATGTTAAAATTGAATCGACTTATGAATTTATTTTCTAACATATAAACCCTCATTGAATCTTGAGTTCCAAATAGAGTTTCTAGATTTGTCCATATTTCATTAGGAGTACTCAATTATTTAATGTGAAAGATTAAATAAGGAGAAATGAACAAACACAAAGGTTCACATGAATCATCACATCTGTTAAACCTGTTACCCTAATTTTACACATTGCAATCTAACAATCATAAACACAAAAAATTGCATAAATGTACATCTCTTCAACATTTCTTTTCAGAAGATGATAAAAATATCTTTCTATTGCATTCATACTATCAAGAAATTGTATTCTAAGTATTGATCATGCTCAAAATTCAAAATTTCATAAATTGATCATTACATTGTGCATTCAAACTAAATGTCGTGCGATTAAAATGTGTCACACTTCTATGAGTCATTCCATCCAAGGTTGCTGAAGAATGAGGCCTCAAATATCGACTCATAGCTCTCTAGTCATGGAGTGAAAAGGTGTGTGATGGAGGCCCTCAGATTGACCTAGTTAGTGCCCATGCAAGTACACCATGAAATGAGAGATTCAATGCATGAAAAATGAGATATATTCTATATGATTGCAATGAATGAAAGGAAATTGATCTAAATGATAACAATGAAAGATTAATATATGAAAGGAAATATGGATGCAATATTAATCTATGAAAGGAAATATGAATCTAATCTATATAAGTAGCCATGGATGCAAGAAGAGAGAAGTTGCAATATCCAAGCTTGAGTGCTCAAATTCTCCTCCAAAATTGCTCTCCAAACCCGTAGCATAACAATACCTAAAAATTCTATATCTTAGAATGAGAAGGAGAGGGCTCCTTATAAAGAAAAGTGAACAGTTGAGATTAAGAGGCAAAAAGCAAAGGCTATGATTAAGAGGCAAAAAACCCACCACTTAGGAAGATGTGAAGAAAAAGGGATTTTTATTTAATTTAATTTAACTTATTTCCTTTTTCATCAAATAAAGTGCTTTAAGTGGGGATTTTTATTTATTTAATTAAAAGAGGGGTTTTCTTTATAATTAAATAAATGAGAAGAATTATATTTAATTAAATGGGAGGAATTTAATTTAATTAACTAAGATGAATTTAATTAAAAGGGAGATTAAATCTTTTAATTAAATAAAAATGATCAAACCTTAGGAAATATTGAAATAATGGAATTAATTACAATTTGATCAAGGAAATTGATTTAAATTGAAAATATTGCAAAGCATTGATTTAGGAATTTGATAAATTGATAAAATGATAAATGGGGCCCACAGTCTAGGCGACCATTTTAGGGTACATACATTTGCCCCTCTTTGACTAATGTGTGATCATTATGGGAACACATGCAGTCAAAGAATGCAATTGAAGTGTGAGATCAATTTGGGATCACAAAACAACATAGACATCAACACCATTGTATGTAAGTAATTGACATCAGAACAAAGATAAGAAAATTTGAAAAAGAGACAAAGTCAACACCGTTGTATGTAAGTAATTGACATGTCCAAGATAAGAATCTCAAGCAAGGTTGCCCCAAGTGGAACAAATGATAAGATTGATAAAACTGAATCAAGGATTGAAGTTTGATAAGTATTGCCCCCTCGTGATTGAAATCGAAATGAGATAAAGGAGAAACAAAAAATTGATCAAATTGATCAAATCAAACTAAAGATAAGGTTCTTGATGTAAGATGAAAGATATAAGGATCAAAGAACAAAGGTAGATCATCAAGCACGAAAGATTATGCCCCAAGGTTGAATTAGTAGAAAATAAGTGGGGTGAAAGCGAATGGAAGATAGAAGTTTGGAAGAGGTGTAAAGAAATGAAGAGAAGAAAGAGAATTTTCCTTAAGAAAGAGAATGCCCCAAAATCAATCAATTGTTTAAGATAGAAAATTTTGATTGAGATCACGAAAGAAGATAAGGAAATGAAGATGAGAACATGATCACAATTGATTAAAAGTCCACAAGAAAGATGAAGGAAACCCTCTCAAACTCATAATGTATCCTAAAAATGCAAACTAACATGAAGTCTAACAAAGAAAGCTACATGAAAATGAAAAGGCGTACTTGCAATAGAGCAACTGTAACATAGGACTTTGTGTTCATCATTCATAAGAGAATGTTAAGGAACTTATTTTCATCATTGGGCCATTATTAACGGACATCGAAAAATCACACAATCATCACTAGTCACAAGTGCAACTATGAAGATATGAATGTGATTGATATCAGATTGGAATGTGGAAAGATTCTAACATAAGCATCAAAGACATAAAGGTCAAGATGACTGTGATGTTAGCTTACCCAATTTAATATAGCAAAACTATGCTCGCATCAAGGTATAGAGGCCAGGATGACCAGCAGAACAGTTGTGCAAAAATAGTGAAGCATAAAGCAGGAAGCAAATAAAAACATGCCCCATGCCCCAAGTTGTCTAGCTATGCATAACAAAGAGACTTATTAGACAAGGACACTCAACAAAAATCAATAACAACTAGCACATAAAGAAAAGATCATGACATAGCTCAAGCATTAAGTGTTGTGTTTTAAAAATTTAAGTGTGTTAACTGATACTGAGTTCCAAGGATAAGGATCAAATGCTTGCAAGCAGGTAAGACCACATGACAAAACTGGGCAAGACGAAATTGAAAAGTATTGGAAAACACTCAATGTCAGGGGTTGTATTAAAAAATACAGTTGGGGTGGTATTGAAAAACACCGTTTGTGAGGCGTCCCAAAGATGAACACATCTAAGAGACCAGATCTAACATAGGTATGCCCCTAGAAAAAGACAAATACTAATTCCAGACCAAGGCAACAAGGACAAGGCATGATGGAGAGAGGCTAAGTGTCGAGGACACGCGCTAAGAAACAGGGGTGCAAACGCCTCAAGTAGCGCCCGTTTCTAGGTTTTCACCACTTGAATTTTATTACAATTTTTTCATTTTTTCATTTTTTCATTTTTTTCTTCTTTTTTCAGGACTTTTTATAATAATTTTTTTGAATTTTTTCTACCAAGGCGCCTATTTCCAGGTTTTCACCAAGGCACTTTTTCTATTTTTTTGAATTTTTGAATTTTTATTTTTTGGGAAATATAATTTTTTTGAGGATACATCAAAGCGCCTATTGCTAGGCTTTCACTAAGATGATCATTTTTTCAGGACATTTTCCAATTTTTAGAATTTTTGACAAAATATCATTTTTTGAATTTTTTCAGGATCAATAATTATGTACAAAGGATGCCCCCAGATAGAACGGGCATTATGGATAGAACTTCTTCAGGTGAGAGACATTGATAGGATCAGAGAGCTTTTCTCCCTCCTCTATAGATAGTAAATAAGCACCTATCCCAAAAGCTTCTATAATAATATAAGGTCCAAGCCAATTAGGTTCAAATTTGCCCTTTTGATCTCTATGTTGTTAATTCTTAGGATTTTCACGTAGGACAAGATCTCCTACTTGGAATTCTCTAGGGTGAACCTTTTTGTTGAAGGCTTTGGACATGCGCTTTTGATAAACCCTCATATGGTCAAATGATGCTTGACATTTT
>MU224413.1:2899028-2926371 GCA_018584345.1 Thuja plicata
GCACACCCACATAACATCTCTAAGAGAAAATCAACAAGGCATTGGGTGCCCTTGTTCAGCTCATCGGAGGTTATGATGGAAGCCATTGTTGTTTTAGAGTATGCTTTTTAGACATGTTAGTGTAGTTAAAATGATTTATATCTCTAAAATTTGCATGTTTGAGCATGCTCCCAACAGGTAGGTTTCTAGCATATACATATTGCTCTTTCTTTCCCATTTTCATCAAGTTGAGCTAGTAATGCCCCCAAGGAATATCCTGTCGCTAAAATGTATAGGATAAGTGGTTTCCCTGGGATAGGAGGCATTAAAATGGGAGGATTTGCCAAGTATTTCTTGATTTGATCTATGCTTTTTTGACAATCCTCATTCCAAACACATTTGAATCCTTTATGTAAGTTCTTATTGAAGGGTTGAGCTCTATCTGCCAATTGTGAAATAAATATCCTTATAGATTGAAGACGTCCTTGAAGACTCCTCATTTGACTAATTTTTTTAGGAGGTGGCATATCTATGATTGCTTGAACTTTTTCAGGGTCTACCTCTATTCCTTTTATTAAAATGATGAATCCAAGTAGTTTTCCAGAGGTGACCCCAAATGCACACTTTTTAGCATTTAACCTTAGTTGAAATTGTTCCATACGATCTAGAATGACTTCCAAATCATCTAAGTGTGTATCTCTTTGTTTAGGTTTGGCCAAGGTGTCATCCACATAATCTTCCATGTTTTTATGCATCATGTCATGAAAAATAGTTGTCATAGCTTGTTGATAGGTGGCTCCTGCATTTTTCAATCCAAAAGGCATAACATTCCAACAATAGGTACCCCATGCACAAGTGAATGCAGTCTTTTCTTGATCTTCAGGAACTATCTTAATTTAATTGTACCCAGAAAAATCATCCATCAAAGAAAAACTCTCATAACCCGCAGTCATATCCACTATCATGTCTATATTGGGGAGTGGAAAGTCATCCTTTGGGCATGCTCTATTGACATCTCTAAAATCTGTGCAAACTTGAATGGATTTATCATGTTTGGAAACTAGTACAATGTTTTATATCCATTCAGTATAGGCAATACCTCTTATAAATTTTTCACCAAGGAGTTTTTCTAATTTCACTTTGACTAGAAGAGCTATGTGAGGATGCATCTTCCTCAATTTTTGTTTAACTGGTTTGACATTTGGAGCTATAGATAAGTGATGCATGATAAGATTAATGTCCAATCCTGGTATATCTAAATAAGTCCATGCAAAATTGATCTTCTTTTTCTGTAAGAACTTAGTATAAGCTTCTTTTTCTGTTGGTGACAAGGACTCAGCCAAGTGTACTATTTGTGGAGCCTCATCTACACCCAAATTAATTGCTTGTTTTGGCTCAATAAGCACTAAATATCGATCTTGAAAATAGTTGGGGAGATGATTAAGTACCTCATCCTTAGGAACCTCAGAGAAAGGTTCTTGATAGCATTGAGACCAATCAATGAGGTCAGGATGAACAAGGGGTAAATCAATGACTGGTTCAAGGCTATAAATATGAATGATATTATCACTGGTGACTGAAGAGTTAGAGTCCGTCAAGTATCCCTCTAAGCTACCCAAATCAGGATTTGTCCTAACAAGCAAAGAATGATCCATTAAGGCAACATGTGGGTTCAAAACCTCTAATCCTATACGTGACTCATTGGATACCTTGAGTTGAGAACTAAAAGTGTGAATAACATCAATATCTCTAACAACTGTGGAGGGCTCTGAAAAAGAGTCCCATTCATACTCATTAGAACTTGTATCTAAACTGCGACTAGGATGCCTATACCATGAAGGTTTGGGACATTGTGATGTAGAAGGTCCAGTTTCATCAAAAGTAGCACTTTCTCTTTCCATTAAATGAGTAATATTCTTTCATTGATGCTCTCTCAAAGGATCTTCAATATCTGATTCTTGTTCTAAAGTTGCAACTGATGCATGGGTGACTGAAATATCTGAATCTCTAGAAAAGAGATTAGTGGAAGGGACCCAATCTTCACACATATCTTGCTGATTTGTCAAATTAGGTACATACTCTAGTTCATTGTCACTATCCAACTTTTCAAAGAGAGGATTAGTACGCTTGTTGCAATTTTCAAAACCTATGCCAACAGGCTTCTTATACTTGCATCCAAATCTAGCATGATTAAGAGGTTCGGATCTAGCATCCAAATTGTGATTAAGAGGGCTATATCTAGGGTAGCCCATCTTTTTGACAAAAGTATATCCTCTTCCATAAGCCTTAGGAAAGGGAGAGAAGTTCTCATTGTGCATGTATTTTTCTTCTCTATAGATCCAGTGTTTAACGAATGTTTCCTCTTTCTCATCTTGAATAGGCACTGATGATTATACAAATTTGCCAAATAAAGTCATAGTTGAAGAGGAAGGTTTCTTCTCTTTTGAAGGTTTTCCATAAGATCGAGGTGAAACTAGAAATGCTGTGAGGAAGTTGAGTTGATACCCCCCATACCAAGGTCTACTGATTTAAACTGGTCTTTGCATTCGCCCAAGGTAGCATCAAAATCTTCTGCTTCTCTATTGAGGGGAACATGAGCCCTTGCTAAAATGGAATTGACAGATAAAGTGTTATCCCTAGGTATACAAATCTCTATGCCATTATAGGGGAACTTAACACATTGATGGTAGGTAGATGACACTGCTTTCATTTCATGAATCCATGGTCTACCAAGTAAGATATTATATGCAAGGGGTCCAAAATCAACTATTTGAAACAAAATATCCTTTTGAATAGGGCCAATCCTAATAGGAAGGATGGCCAACCCTTTAGAACTTCTTTCTACCTCATCATAGGCTTTGATATTAATCCTTTTTCTGGTATCGATAACTTCTTCCGAATAACCCAATTATTTCAAAAGACTAAAATAACAAATATTAATCCCATCACCCCCATCTATCAACATACACCTGACATGGGTTCAATGGATCATGACCTCAGTGTGAAGGGAAAGATTGTGTGGATGGCTCTAAGCTTTATCATCATCTTTTGAAAATGTAAGGTAATGAGGGGTAGCAATGTGATTAACTATACTCTGGAATTGATCAATATCTAAGTTGTTGGGGAAATTTTCCATGTGCAAAGCATCCTTAAGGATTTTCTTATGTCTTGGAGACAACTCTAAGAGCTCAAAGATTGAAATATGAGCGGGGGTTCTTTGTAATTGATCAACAAGATTGTAGTTTGATTTAGGATTAACAGCTGGTTTCAAGGTGATAGACTTGGACGCCACTTTCTTAGGTTTACTAGATTGGCTTGAATTGGGTCCTTTAATGACAACAGGACCTTGACTTTTGGTAACAAAATTAAGGGCTTGAGATGAATTTCTAGAGTTGGAACCCTTTAGCAACACAACGGGTTCTTTATCAAAAATAGGAGAGTCTTCATCTAGATCATAACCATAAGGATCTCTTCCACTCATCATGTTAACATTTTCTTCCACAAATTCAAGCATGTTGATGGTATTCTCTGCATCTTTGTAAGTATAGTTGATCTCAGCTTTGCCATTCTTGACTTTAGAGGTTTCCCCCTTTTCATATTTGGGCAAATGTTCCTTGAATGCTTTGTGATCGGCATTGGTGTTTAATCCATCTATTGTAATTTGTTTACTCTCAATGAGATCTTGGATGATATGCTTGAGTCTCTAGCAGTGTTCAAAATCATGTCCAATACCATTATGAAATATGCAAAAGGATTTCTCCTTCCACCAATGTCGTTTAACTTCAGGTATAAGAAAATGCGCAACATCCAGAGGATGTGCCAGATTATTATCCATAAGTTTCTTTAAAATTTTCTCATATGACTCACCAAGTTTTGCAAATTGACGATTTTCACTCTTAGGCTTACCTTGGTAGTTTGGCTTACTTTCTTGTTGATTGGAGGCATTGATCTTTGTAGCTTGAACAGTACTAGATAAGTGGAGCACAAGTTGATCTTTAGGTTGGGAGGAATCCACAACTCCATCATTAACCACTTGTTTGTTCCTATTCCAATATTGGTTCTTCCCTTTATCCTTGTTAGACTTGTTGTTTTGACCATTGTTATTGTTATTTCCATGTTTAGTCAACATTCCTTGTTCTCTTAAAACATCCTCAATTCTACATGCGGCTTCAACCATGGTGTCAATGAATCAAAAACCATTTTCTTAACTTCATACCGCATTTCAAGAACCAAATTACTAACAAGGATGTCAATCTTTTCATTATCAGGAATAGTCCTAGAATAGCAAGAGCATTTTCATCTCCACCTTTGCAAGAAGGTAACAAAGGATTATCCTTGGTTCTGCTTTAAGCTACATAAGTCCAACAAGGTGATAGATCTTGAAACATTGTATGCAAAGTGTTGAACAAATCTGTGAACAAGCTCTTTGAAAGTCTTAACAGGGGGAGTTATTTTAGTAAACCATTCCATTGCTTGACCCTTAAGACTTCATGGGAATAACCTCATGAGATATGAATCATCTTGATGGAATTCAAAACTTGTGGTATAAAACTAGCACACATGATCATGTGGATCTCCACTCATATTATATCTGTCATATTGAGGAATTTTAACCTTTATAGGAAATTATTTCATGTCAACACTCTTATCAAAAGGATTAGGACAAATTGAGTCCAATGAGAAAGAATTCTTAGGTGCGGACATCTGGTCTATTATTCTTTGCATTTCATTGAGTTTTTCTTCTTGAGAGGGACCTTGCTTCTTAATCTTTCTATCAACATCAAAGTTGTAAGGGACCCTAGCACCCTTGTTGATTAGGCTCTCTAGGAACTTATACTTTTTTTTCTCCACATATTTCTCCACATACTGTTGAAAAAGTGGCTCTTGTTGCATTTTCATGAAATCTTGGGAGGTGCGACCAAAGCTCGAGCTACTACCCCCATATTGTGAACTATAATGAGCACGTTGTAAAGATGGCCTTGAGTTCTTAGGAGGGGTTTGTCTCCTATGATGATCATGTCTAGAAACCCTTCTTCTGCTAGGGCTAGGAGATTGTGATGGTGATCTTGAATGTCTCCTACTTTGTGGAGTCCTAGGAGGAGTGGATGGAGGAGAACTGTTTCTACCACTAACATGCATATTATTGAATGGATCATTGAGTTGTCAGGCCAAGAGCCTATCTCACTCCTCTTGAAAGGATTTTGTTTCCATTTCCATCAAAGTTTGTTTCTCCAACTCTAGGAATCTAATTTGTTCTTCCTTATGAACTTGTTCATCTTGGAATGCTTTCTTTTCACACTCAATCCTCTTGAGTCTGTCACTCATGTAATTGGTAGATGTTTTAAGAGGTGAGCTTGGTCTTGAATTTCAACACAAGTTTTTGGTATAAGTTGTATTGACATGAGTATCATAAAGTTCATCTCCTTGTTTCTCATGTTGTGATAACTCATCATCATAAGCATGTCTCTTACCTCTCTCTCTCTCTCAGCCCTTTGGTGTGCATCTAGATATCTTGTTGAAATAAGAGGTGAGGTTGGTCAACTATTATGAGAGGAACAACTAAATAAAATAGCATGTCCACTCTTTGCAAACATATCATCATAATGTTTATCTTTAGCTTCCTTCTCCCTCCGAGTCATTGTGTAACTCATGTCCATAGAAGAGTGAGAATATTCTAAGGGGATACCCAACTCACTAAGATGACTCTTGGAATCAAACCACACTTCCGAAGTATTCCTAGGTGATTGATCAAATATGGGTTATTTTCCTTTATGTCTTTGGCAAGTTTGAACTAAAGGTAATTGGTTAAAAACCACTTGAGGTCATTTTCCTTGATTTATTTGATATCTTGTTGTAATTGGCATGAAAGAAAAGGTACTAGCTGATAGGATTACCCTAAGAAACATTGGTACCAAACTAGGATAGAAAAGGCATTAACTTGTCCAAGAAGAAGTGATAAGATAGAAAATTGCAAAGCGGCATAAGCCAACACTGCCATAGAGTTGCCCAATAAATTTGGGTGAATACCCTAGCACATATGGATCAGGAGGATGGTCTTACCCAAATTATATTAATTGAAATTGAAATTGTATGAAAGTGGATGGACAAGAGACTACCAAAACTCTCCAAGTGTGTTATCAAAGAATCTAAAGGTTTATCTTTTCAACAAGGACAGTTTCTATCTCACCAAGCGCCAAGCAAGGTCACTTGTGAAATCAAAGATTGCTGATTCAAGAGGTCAAAGCACACGAATTCTAAGAAAAAACAAGCTTCTACCAGTAGGGTAAGTAATCCAATCTAACCCAGATCAACCCAAAAAACCGAAAATGATAGGACAGTAAGCTAAACGGGCTCAAAAATGATAGCAAACAGTCCACTGGCAGACAGTTTGGCACGAGAAAATACAAGGTCACGTGACAAAATACACAGAGCCATGCGAGAAAAATCAGACTGGTGAAACAAAAAAGATAGTAAATTGATAGTAAATACAAAATATCACACGAGGATTCTTAGATAGCCACACGAGGAAATGCAATGAATGACATGAAGAAATAGTTTTCTCATGTGAGGAAAGGACACAGAACTCAGTTTTCAATTGTTTTAAATAACCAACTAGGTACATTAATAGATTTTATCATGAATCAGGGCACGCAATACAAAAATCAGCGAGTTCAAACAATCAATGTCTTCAAACAATGAGCAAGGGACAAAGCAACCTTGCACATGAACATGGATAGTGTCATAGTATTTCTACTCCATAAAGATCTTACTTGTGTATGTTCTCAAATATTTTCCAATCACACACATAGTCCTAGAGAATAAAAAGTTGGTTGCACTATGGTTCTTAGTAATGGCTTGACTTTGTAACTTTTGCAATCTCAAGTGGGTGAAATCCAATCCTGGTGCACCAAGGTTTTGACACAGTCTAAGAATTTAATCAATCAGGAGCTGCTGAGGAGATCTGACAACCCACAAGAAACTACACCCATGGAGATTTCTTCCATAAGGACATTTATATAGCGGTTGTTGCTACCATGGAAAAAATGGCTATTACCACTTGAGGTTCTATCTAGATGGTTTACCCAATAAAGTGAGTGTCCACTACGGTTAACCCTCTCTAACAAGGAAGACTCATAGTATGGACCACATGGGGACTTGGATTAGATTCAAGGGTTCCAAGTTTCTAATTCTCCCGAATGGGAAAAGAGCATAATCCTCTAGCCTCTTCAGCTCACCCAAACATAGAAAACAAGATTAATTGACCCACTAATTCAAAATAACCTCATTCAAGTTTCACACAACAACAAATGACACCAATCTCCCCAAAGAGAGAAAGTATCACCAAAAGTTGAAGCCCAAACCAAGTTGACTAATGAGATAAAAAAAAATCCTTCCCTTCCTATAAGGGGATCTATTGTCAAGAAGAGCTTCGTATGTAAGACAAGAAAATGAAGCCCACTCTCTCAATATCACAACAAATAGTGTTCATAGGGCCTAATTACTATGTGAAACATATATGCAAGAAAGCAAATCTAGGTCCATTTTAGAGCACCAATTGGAAATGCGATCTATGAAAGCAAGAAACACTCAAGCTAAACACATGAGAGGTTCATTTTATTTCCAAAATCCAAATGTTATAGAGATCAACAAAATACCTCAAATTGAATGCAACGCGAATCATTTTGTTGTTTATCCAAGTAAGTCCAAATCAGCAACAACAACAGCAACAACAAATTACAAACCACCAAAAACAGTAAACATTAGTGGTTAGCACAAAAAAATAGAGATATAAAATATATAGCAATGAAAAAAAAAATCTCTAATGCAGGATCTTGCACAAGGATTCACACAGAGCCGCGTGAGGAAGTGCTTGACCGCGCGAAGAAGTACATAGGCCCGCACGAGGAAATGCAGAAAAGTATAGAAAATATAGAAAATAGAAAATTGATCACAGATCACAGCCTGGTGCCAAATATCACAGGAAGATCCACACAGTGCCGTGTGAAGATTCTCATAGAGCCACGCGAGAAAACACCAAATCCAACACAATTTTGCCTGCAAACCTGCAAAATCTCATGCGAGATTTCCTTGTAAAAAAAAATAGCAAGTACAGAAAAGACGAAAAATTTATAAATCTGAAAATAAATGATGAAGAATAGCTAAAAGGACAGAAAATGAATCTCATGCCCCATGGTGGGTCCCAAAAATGTGTGATGAAAATGTGTCACACTTCTATGAGTCATTCCATCCAAGGTTGTTGAAGAATGAGGCCTCAAATATTGACTCATAGCTCTCTAGTCATGGAGTGCAAAGGTGTGTGATGGAGGCCCTCAGATTGACCTAGTTAGTTCCCATGCAAGTACACCATGAAATGAGAGATTCAATGCATGAAAAATGAGATCTATTCTATATGATTGCAATGCATGAAAGGAAATTAATCTAAATGATAACAATGCAAAATTAATCTATGAAAGGAAATATGGATGCAATATTAATCTATGAAAGAAAATATGAGTCTAATCTACATGAGTAGCCATGGATGTAAGAAGAAGAAGACAAGAAGAGAGAACTTGCAATATCCAAGCTTGAGTGCTCAAATTCTCCTCCAAAATTGCTCTCCAATCGTGCATCATAACAATACCTAAAAATTCTATATCTTAGAATGAGAAGGAGAGGGCTTCTTATAAATAAAAGTGAATGGTTGAGATTAAGAGGCAAAAAGCAAAGGCTGTGATTAAGAGGCAAAAAGCCCACCACTTAGGAAGATGTGAAGAAAAAAAGTTTTCTATTTAATTTAATTTAATTTATTTCTTTTTTCATCAAATAAAGTGCTTTACGTGGGGATTTTTATTTATTTAATTAAAAGAGGGGTTTTCTTTATAATTAAATAAATTAGAAGAATTATATTTAATTAAATGGGAGGAATTTAATTTAATTAAATAAGATGAATTTAATTAAAAGGGAGATTAAATCTTTTAATTAAATAAGATGAATTTTATTTAATTAAAAGGGAGATTAAATCTTTTAATTAAATAAAAATGATCAAACCTTAGGAAATATTGAAATAATTGAATTAATTACAATTTGATCAAGGAAATTGATTTAAATTGAAAATGTTGCAAAGCATTGATTCAGGAATTTGTTAAATTGATAAAATGATAAATGGGGCCTACAGTCTAGGCGACCATTTTAGGGTGCATACAAATGTAGTATGCAAATAATGTTTCCATGTTACATCTTTTGGATTCATAAACTTAGAGGTAATTATAGAAAAGAAAGCATGACAGAAGCATGAGTAGGGGTCCATGCATTGCCTTGTAGAGTGTCTGCATTTGGTGTTGGTTGTCTTCCTCTGTCTAGTCTTCATAGTGCCTTATGTCCACCCTTGTGTCAGCTCTGCATATTAGGTCTAAGGTCCTGTCTTGCATCATGGAGAGAAAGAGATATTAGATCCAATTGGATCTAAGCAATACATGAGCCAAAACAACATACATCAATCAAACTTTCAAAGCTGAACATTTACCAATAACATCAATACACCAACAAGATATACCTGAACATCAACTAAAAAAATAAATATCAAAGGGACATATCTTTATGAAACCTTTTATTGCATATGGTTATTAGTCTTGATTTTTGAAAGACTTGTTGTTTGTAGAACCAGAAGAATCTGAATCAAAGGGACTTAGGTCTTGAATCTGAGAAACCTTTTTTAGAATGACATCAACATGTTAGGTTAACAAACACAAACCAACCAACAAAAATTCATGCATGAGTGTCATCTCATATGGAACTCACACACAAACGTTGATTGGTTGATTTTGTTTATTGACCTAAAAATTTGATTTGTGATGTGTGTACACTAGGTGAATAAAGATCAACTAAATGCAGGTAATAAAGGAAATGCAGTGAGTGTCATGAGCCTATGGTCGAACTTCAAATGATGCATTACATGTAAGAAAGATGTGTGAATTACAAGGTTATGATCTAATACTATGTGTAGATGTAGAAGAAGAGGATACAGTTCATGAAGGATGGTACAATGATGCTATAGGAGACACATGGGAAATGAAGTGTTCCTAAGAAAAGATATGCAAAAATGGAGGTAAAAGTGTTTACTGTCATCATGCAAGAAGAATTGAAGGTGATGTTGTTATAGTAAGTATGCAAATGCAGAAAAGACATTTGAATTGGATTCAATTATGGAAAATGTGTACTTATAGTCAATCATGTTATCATCAGTCTATAGTGCATCCAAATGTTGTTGTTTATGTTTACGTAATAGTATTATTTGCAAAGAGTGAAGATAAATAATAGTGTTAACAATCTGCATATGAGTTACTAAAGGGACAATGTGCAAGGATAGGTCAAAAATAGAGAGATTTTAATGTTGTATAAACTAATGTCCATCTACAGAAAGTGACCAATTACATTGTGCCAAAGACAAGAAAAGCATATGCATGATTTTATAAACTGTTGGCATTGGAAAAATACTCCATATCAATGTTGTCTGGGTACTGCTATCTTTGAATGAGATAAGAAATCAGTTTATAGTGACATCTACTTCTGCAAACAAATGAAAAAGAATATGTACATAAAACACTGATGTATTTTTATGCATATATCCATAAGAATTGAGAAACACACTATGTATCCATGTCATTATTATGAATCAACTTTGAAGAGTTAATGCTACTGTGGTGGTTCATTTTTAAGAAAAGGAAGTCAAGTAAACAAGTACAGTATTCATGTTGCTTAATGTAAATTGGAAGTAATGTCCTATGTAGGATCAAGGGATTAAGAAAACTGTATGGTTTTGGTTTGTTGAAATGACATTGTTATGTGTATCCATCAACTAAATAATGTTTTTATTGATATAGTATTCATGTTTGAAAAAAGTGAAAGTTCGGTGCATGCAGGGGATGGAGCCGAGAAGATACAATGAAGGTGAGATGTGCATATTTGGGTGCACATCATGTTATAAATGTTTCCCATGGGAGTCATGAGCCCGTGCTCGAACCCCATGGGTGATATTTTACATAAAAAATGAATAACAATGTATTTATACGTTATTTCTTGCACAGAGAAAGCCACATATTGAAAGAATTCATAAAGTAATTAATACATATAAAGCATAAGTTACACAAGGATGAAGCAAATGTCAAACATAATGATGCATATTAAACATGTAATTATCTCAGTTCAACAAAAAAATTCTCACGACCTCAACAGAGTGAAGATGTTTTATGTTCAAGTGACAGTATGGTCATTCTTTAAAGAAAACATTGAATGGAGCCGACATAAGACAAAATGGAGTTCATCTCTAAGTAAAAAATTGACAACTTGCATGTGTTTTTTAGTTTACATCTAGATGTGCAGTGTAAGCCATGTGGGTATTCAGATTTTGTTGCCATTCAACCAACAGACAGTATACAATCATGAGGAGAGTAACATATAGTTACAAACAGAGGAAAAATTAAAGCAAAGCTCGGTATTTCATGCTACAAAGGAGGGGAATCAATAGAGAAGTAAATGAAAAACCCAAATTTGTTTCCAAAAAAGATGTAAATCTTTAAAACCCAAAACCTTAACCAGTATTGCAAAGGTTATAGCATGCTGACCACAATAACAACTATCTCAAGTAAAGATTCAAAACAGAAGGAGTAAACATCAAATGTATTTTATCTGGGTGTTACATGTCAAGCATGGTGAAGTCCAAGATGCAGAAGAGGCACCATGTGTTATGGTATGAAGACATAGGTTATCATCATATTTCAAGTAAAGGATAGAGGCCAAGTTCAACTGAATACATGAGAGGTGCCATATGTCACGACAGAACTCAAAGTAAAGCTACAAAAGTTAAACATGCAGAGAGCCCAAGCTTTTTAAAGTTACAACTACAGTTGAAATTTGTGGCCAAGACTCCCACTTCATCAAGAGCCCAAGCTCTCAAACCTTTGATTCATCACTCCAGTTTGAAGCAAGGTGCCCAAACCCCAGTGCCATTCAAAATGAATATCCATAGAGACAATGCCATGTGTTATGGCATGCAGGGCTAAATCACAGTGCAACACAAAGAGCCTGAGTTCAAACATGTAGAAGCCTGAGCTTCTTAGCAAGATCCAGAGACAACACCATACATCATGGCATCAAACTCTAAATTCAACCACAAACATGGTGGCACAGAGAAGATGAAAACCCTAAACATTACCTCCAAATGAAAATGGAATGCGAAAATACATTATGTAGTGTTTTTTGCAAAATTTCAAGTCCAATGACAAAGGAAGTTAATGCCTTGTCATTTGCAGTGCCACGACAGTACCCCCAAGCTACCACGAAGACAGTGAGATATTTTACAATGGGTGTGGTCATGTCAATCATTAGCTGTGATTGAGTTAGGCTTGATTAGTTTAGCTAGTGTCGGGTTTGCATATGGAGTTAGGGTTTTTATGTTATGGCATCGGGTTTATGCTATGAGTTAGGGTTTTTTGAAAATGGCATCAGGTTTATGCTTTGGGTTAGGTTTTAATGGATTTTGTAATGTATTTTGTTAGAAGTTTGTAACACTATGTAAAAAGATGTAAATCTTTAGACACCAACTTTAGAGAGACTAGATTTAGGGCTTAATTTTGGGCACTAATTATGCCTTAGAATTAGTAAGGTGCTATTTTGGATGGTTTTTTGGTGGAGGAGTGATTTTCAAATTTGGCTTCATGGGCTATATAGCTGAGCTTTTGATTTGAAGATAGGGGTTTAGAATTTAGGGAGAGGATGCTTTTAGTGAACTAATTGTTCCTATAGCCCCTTTTTATGCATTTTGTATCCATTTTGGTTCACGTTGAGTATCAATTTTGTGCAAGAGGATGCATGTATTCCTTTCTATTTTTTTGAAACTCACTCATGTAACTATCCACAATTTTCGATAAGAATAAAGCTAGCCCCATTACTCATACACCTTTTTATGGTCTTTGTTATCAATCCTTTTCAATTTTCTGCATTGAAGTGTAATGTATCTACATTGTAGATTAGTGAATTGTCTTGATTCCTATTCTAGGTTGTAGGATATAACCTTTTTGCAGAATCTACATGTCTATTAGCAGGATTATCATTATTTGTGGTGAGATCCCTAGTAGTGATATCTAAGTTATCCTATGTATTGGATAGTGAATGATTTTGTAGAAATCATCAGGGTATGTCAAGTGTATGTTAGTTTGAATCTTTGAGAAGTCTGAATCCTATTTGGTGTATCACCTTTTAACTTTTGTTCATTCAATTTTAGTTGAAAATTCTCCCCTTCCTTCAAAAAATCAGAAGAAAGCAATAAATTATTGATACCCCAAATCCAATAGGAACTGGTCTAGAATCTGGAGATTCCTTCTTAGTCAGATTCCACCCACAACTCAGGAAGGTTTCCATTGTTACCATGAAATATTAGTATGCCCTAATGCCTGAGTTAGGGTGATATTTTTTGGCCTTAACAAAACCACTTAGGCTTTTTTTGGAATTAGAGTAGGTCTAGCTTCCAATACCATTGTTATCCTATGAAAACCATGTTCCTTAAAATATCTTTCCATGTATGATTTCATTTGAAAATTTTTGTAAGGAGTCAGAATAAGAACTATTTGTTTGATCCATGATGCAGAAATGCAAAAAAAGAGTGTCAAAATAAAGTGAACATAAGAAAATCACTATACCCCGACCCTTTTCACTAGTCTTATAAATCACCCCCAAGTATTAAAATGTTAGCACTTTAAAATATAGTATGATTATAAATCTTATCCCAAATAACAATAATGTTGAGGCCTACAATGGATAAAGGTACTTGACATAAAATATAGAAAAAAAAAACTCTTAAACTACACTCAACACTAACTTCAAACATGCAATATCTGAAAAGAATGACAAAAAATGATCAACCTCAACATGGATGTAAAATTATCATCTTTAGTTTTCCAATAATATTTTGTTTGTTGAAATCAGACACATAAGACAAAAGATAGGAATTTTTAAAAATTGAATGTTTTGTAGGAACAAATTTTTTGCAAAAATTTTTTTTATTCATGATTTCATTTGTCTGTAATCTATTCACTAAATGAAAATGATAACAAAGATTCAGAAATGATTTTTATCTGCAAACATTATCTTATAAATATTTTTTAATCTAGCAAGAAAAAGATGAAAAAATGAATTAATTTCAACCTTCAACCAACAAAAAAATGACTACATGATATTTTTTGATAATAATGTTTACCATATTTTCTCAATAACATGGAGGAAGAAGAGATTGGAACTAGCTACTCCAAGGACGAAGAATGGAACACGAAGATGGAGGAAGAGGATTTTGTTCCTCCCATGAAACCCAAAAATAACACTAGAGCTAGTATGAAACCCTCACCTGCTGGTAAAGGAAAATCAAAAGGTAGAGAGAAACCCAATTCCCCTTTCGTTGCCTCTTCTAGAATAAAAATTAAAGAAAATAACATTGTGGTTACTCAAGATAAAGGGAAATATTTAGGTATAGATGACCCTACTTATGGGTCTTATAAAGAGGTCTCCTCCACTTTCCAATCTTTGGGAGATTTATTTTCTTCTCACCCTGATATTGATAGGGAGGATAGACCTAGGTTCCCATTTCAATTGAATGTCGATTATCATTACTTTTTAATTTTGAAAAATAATTCCAAGATTTTATTTTTGTCATCGCTAGAAATGGGGAATTTTACTTCTTCAAACTTATCAATTGGGCCTTTCAAGAAGTCAAATACATAAAAATTAAAGAAAGGGATAAGAACATAAATTTGGTGGTGATTGAGTCTAGCAGTAGTGATAAGGTTAATAGGAAGGGAACTAAAGGAAATGAATTGTTGAGTGAGGAAAAGAAAACATCTTTGGAAGACTTTTTTACTAAATGGTGGATGCAACTGAGAATTTGAAAAAAGGATTACAAAGGAAAAGTCTTTAATTTTGAGGAGAAATTAAAGAATATAAAGGATTCCATATCATCCATCATGACTCTCAAACACAAGGTAATCAAGAGTATTGTCTAAAGCATGAATATTCTAGTGGGAAATTAACAGAATGTGTACCACGACAAGTTAACTATAGATTTGGATATTAAAAAAGATAAGGTCCAAGTGGAGTTAATGGGGCCCAACAAAAGAACTAGAGCCAACCTAAAGAGAGTTTTTAAAACCCCCTTGGAAAAATAAGAGTTTAGTAAATTTGCACACAATATGAATCAACATTAGGTGGAGGCTGCAAATACTCTAAAGAGCCTAGTTCAGTTTCTTGTCCTCATTTTTGGCTTTTTGCTATTTGCCTATTTTTGCTGGTCTTTAGTTTCCAGTTCCCTTCCTTATTCTATGGGAAAATTTATGGCCTTGGTTAGTACTGTTATTTTAGTTATGGTCATTGCTAAATCTGGTTATAGACTTTCTGGTTTTTACCGTAATAAAAAAAAATTAATTAGTTTTTTGGGACAAGAATAGAACACAAACCTAATGCAAAAATGAAAATGCATCCAATATTTCTCTAATTTTTTATGCTTTAATTTTGGTGAAATGAAAGCCAAATCTTATTTCCTTGAGCCTTCTGGATGATTTGGAACAAATGAAAAAATACCACGATTATCAGAATGTTGTGAATACCAAGATTTTCTAAAATATTTGCACAAAAGACCTTAGAGGCTGAAATTTTCCCTCAAAATTTTTTGATTCTCAAAATCATATGGAAGAGGAAGAGAAGAGTACATTGTGTTTTTTGGAAACATGTAGAAAATTGATTAGCCCACACCCACCCCTCAAATCTCTTAAGTAAGGAAATTAAAATAAATTCTTACATTAGAATAGCTTTGATAATATGTTAGAATACAAAAAGATGAATAACCCAGAATAACTAGAGAAAACAAATAGAAATAAATCTAGGAGTGTAAATGATACAAGATAAAAATAGAAACACATAATTATCCTCCAAGAGAGAACTACAAACAATAAAGACGTAAACTAGCATTGGAAAAATGCAAGATCAAAATCTGCAAAATGCAACAGAATGAAATAACAAGACTAGCTAGGAGTGAGTATATATAGAGAATTGTTAGAATGATTCAGAATAACTAAGAGGAGGGGGGGGGATGGGGGGTGAATAAGTTATCCTCAGGTCCAAATGTACCAATTAAAATTTTAAACACTTCAACCAACTCAGATCTACTCAACAATCCACTCGGTCTCTATAGCATAGGATTAGTAACATAAACTTACAGTCCACTGTCCTAAAGTAAACAACTTGCAGAATATAAAAATCTTAACAGTAAAAAATATCAAATAAAATTCACACAAGTATGACACTAGGATTTAAAGTGGAAACCCAATATGGGAAAAACCACCAGCAACATGCTACCAATCTTTCACTCTTCTGAAGTGAGCTCTGTGAGGAGCCAACCCTATTAAAGGTTACAATACACACTATTAGGTGTGACCCTATTAAAGGATTTAATCACCCTCTTAAAAGTGATCCTTGTTAGATGAATTAGATCATTCCATTAGAATTTCACCTTGATTAAAGGATTTACAAAATGACTGTTAGGTCAACCTTGATTAAAGGATTTTGACTGATACAATAGTTAGAAAGTAACAATGGTTTTGATCTGAAACATACAACTCAATTTGCAAATACAGATCCACTTTTTATCAAATGATGATCAACTAATTGGCCTCCATTATCATATTTATCTCTCTTATATACTTGGAAATCCATCAAGAAATCACCATTTCAAAGTTCTTTACTACTCTTCTCAACCGTCTCTGCCTTCTGCTTAGATTAGCCAATCAATTGAATCAACCGCTACACACATAACCTGTAATTAGGTTAATCTTATACCTCTCTAGCTAGGTAGCTTGATCTTTTTCTACTTAATAATCAATGTAGATCTTAGGTTTTTGTCAGTTCTAATGAATCTTTCCAACATTTTGTTCTCCTTCTAATTTCTAGATACTTCTCAAAAATCCTTGCATCCATACATAGAAATGGTTAAAAATATATTAAATGCTCATTAAATGATCCAGGATGTTCATCCTTATCTTCCACACACTTTAAATATCCTAAGAATCCAACTGTGTCAGTTGGGATCTCAATTCTTTCATAAATTGTAAAATACAGACACTCAATCATCACTGTGTTCTTCCACTCGGTCATCACTAGATAAATTGGTAAATACTAATGCTCGATCGACACTGTATAACTTAGAATGTATTGGAACTTGATCAACACTCACATCACTAGGATTAAACTTAAGTTCCTTAATCTTGTTCTCTTTTTCTCGGTCAAGACTAAGCTTTTAGTCTTCCTTGCCTCATTTGGTGTTAAAGATAAAAAATAGATTATCTTGTCAATGTGCCAACTAATCAAGTACCCATTGTAGTTTCTCATAACTCCATCATTTCACTAGGTTTTCTTGTTATCTTCTCTTTTCAAATCTTCTTCATCAATCAAATGATATGGCACTTTACTAGATAGCAACTATCTTACCAGTTAAGGTTTGACATCAATGACAATATAACAATTGTTTCAATTGTAGCTTTCAACAATTTACCTTTTTGGAATTGTTGTCAAAACACCACATCCAAAACAGCTCCACATGCAAAGTTATCATACAATCCAAAAAGTATGTTCTATTAATAAATTTTCATTAATGTCCTTAGCTTCATTTTGATTCTCTTCCAATACAAATATCAGCTCCCTTTTGGATAGATTTCTCTTAGTCTTATCTCCCTCATAGTCTTATAGTATTATCTCCCTCTTTGAAAACAATGCCAAAGTCATTCATCTTAACCATGTAGATATCTCTCTGTTAGGTTTTTGAACTATATGCTCCCTTTACCATCTTTCTTATGACTAATCAACATCTTGTTTTTTACTCTTCAAAGCTTTAGGAAACTCCTAAAGTGTGACCTCCTTGCATCAATTTGTCAGATATTCTGGGTAATACATTTTATGCAATTACTCCATTTGATCTTAGTTATCCTCTGTTAATAATAACTAAGAGGCAGGGGGGTGAATCAGTGGCCTCAAAAATTAATCCTTAAATCAACCCTTCAAACTTAGTACCACAAAATTATACCTCTAGTTATTTTTAGTCCTATAAGATGAATGCCTTGAAATACTTATATCAAATTACTACTTGTTAGAATGCTTTGTAAAACCTTCTACTGTATGTTTACCGATATGAAGTCTTTCTATTTACCAAAACACAGTAAATAACTAGTGTATACTATTCAATCTAGAATTACTTATGTGAAATGGAAAATAGTAAAGTAATGACTCATAGACACATAACACATGGATTTTTAATGTGGAAATCCTGTTAAGGGAAAAACCACTGGGCCCGGTACCCCAAATTTTCACTCTTCTGAAGTGAGCTCAGTGAAGAGCCAACCCTGTTAAAGGTTACAAACACACTATTAGGTGTGACCTTGTTAGAGGATTTAAATGAATAGTTTTTCACTTAGTATCTGGAATCTAATGCTACCATCCTTGATCAAACACTCTCTTGTCCTGTCAATAGGTATCGGGCATATCTAATGCTACTTTGTATGATCAAAATTTTTGATACTCCTTGGGGTGTATCTCAATTAGAAAAGACTTTTAAGTCTTGTTCGGTTAAGAGACTTGATGCTTCAATGGTTAAATTGAAACACTAAATTGATCTATTCACATATACAACTTGAATTGCATATTTTCAGATCTATTGTAAGTTCATTACCTTTCTGATCAATGTTTATCAATTCAATACCTTTGCTCCACTCTGTACTACTCTATGATGTTGTATCACTATTCATCAATGTCTGCAGAATTTAGCTCTTTCCTCAGCTTGATTGATCATGTTTGAATGAATACTTTCTTCTCCTTAAGAATATCTTCAACATCTATTCTCTTGTCACTCCCCTTATTCACATTGAATAATTTTGTCTCTTATATAGATATGATTTCACCATTTCTTGGCTTTCTTGATCTTGGCATGATCCACAATTCTCACCAATTACATTTAAAGCAAAACTCCAATTTTATCTCATAGAGATCTTCTTGCCAACTGGACAAAGCAACTTTAAATCCTTTACTTATCTCTGACTTTATCTTGTCGATTAAAACAATGATAAGTATCAGTTAAGTCTATTTTTAGATGTTGACAACTAAGTATTTTGTCATTCTAAACTCTCTTTTCTATCAATCAATACATCAGTTAGTTGTCGGTGACAACTGACTGTTCCGTTAGTGTGACTTCAGTTGACTTTGAGATCTCCATCCGTCAGGTAACACTGTAATTCTGTTTGTCAGGTTACACTATTCTTTTCTCATCGGGAAACACTATGACTTTTCTCATCGGTAATACTATACATTTTCTCATCGGGTAACACTATGAATTTTCTCTCTTACTCTGTTCGTTGGTGTGCACTCCGTTGGTGTATACAGTCACTTTGTGAATACCTAACTTATATGCATTACTGATAGCATAGCCTTTGATTCATTGGTTCTTTGAAGTCTTTAGTAGTATGTACATGACCATACATATTATATCAAGTTGACATCAATTACAATACAATACATTAACTGATTTAATGTTTTGCATTAAATTTTTGTGTCTTGGTGATCATCAACTTAACATCTTCAAACATTCAATCAGTTATAGTTCATCAATATCTCCCTTTGGAATTGATAGAAACACACTAAATTATCACACTATATTATCACTAATACAATATGAAATATAACAATTTAAGTTCATCAAACTAACAATTTTATGTACTATAACTGATACAAATATCTGGTCCTCGATAAGCTCATATAGCTTAGATTTGATTCTTGCAACTCTCTCTGTCTTCAATCCCTTCACTGGATGGATGTAGAATATTTTTTCCTTTGATATGATGTGTTCTTTTCCTATGTAAAACTCTCTCCCTTTCACTACTCTCTTTTCTTTTGATGTCTCTTGTCAGCAATTCTCTCCCTTTGTATGTACTCTCCCTTTCTGGTTACATTTCTCCCTTTGGATAATGTGATGGATATAATCTCTCCCTGATGTGATAATTATCTCCCAAATGAAAATGTGATAATGGATATAATCTCTCCCTTTGACAACAATGCCAAACAAATATTTGACAGTAATGTCAAACAAATCATTTCTATCCATAATATGTTCCTTGAATTTCCCAATCCATTAGCAATACAATGACTTTGGTGCTCAGAGTAGATAAATACCTTGCCGTGTATAGATGTATCTTTCAAGTCCATCTCATTGCTTGCATCAACATGAATGATATTATGATAATATGTAGGCTAATGAAGCCTTCTAGTCATCTTACTGACCAGTACACAAGGGTCTAACCCCTAGTCTCTTTCTCAAGTACTCAAATGCATCCTTGGGCAGTAGCTTTGTGAAGATATTAACTAATTGTTCCTTTGATTGCACATAGTCAAGTATCAATTCTTTTTATTGAACTTGTTCTCTCAAATAATGATACTTGATAGCAATATGCTTTGTCTTAGCATGCATGACTGGATTCTTGGAAATTTTTATTGCACTGGTATTATCGCAATAGATAATTACTGGTTCAAGAATTTTCATAAGCATAGTTTCCAGTAACTGTTTGATCCATGTGATATTTGAGCAGTTTGTAGCAGCAACAACATAGTCTACTTCTATAGTAGACTAAGAGATGCATCCTTGCTTCTTGCTAATCCATGTGACAAGTCTATCACCCATAAAAAATGCTCCTCTAGTTGTTCTCTTTTGGTCATCAATGTTTCCAGCCCAATTAGCATCGGTAAAGACCTTAAGTTCAAATTTTCCTTCTCTTCTATACCATAAGCCATAATCCTCATTATTCTTCATATATCTTAGGATTCTTTTCACAACATTCATATGTGATTCTCTACGATTAGTAAAAAATCTTGCAACTATTCCTACTGCATGTGCAATATTTGGTCTAGTATGTACAACATACATGAGTTTTCCAATCATTGATTTGTACAAAGTCTGATTTACCTCTGATGACTTTTCCTCCTTTGTCACCTTACATCCAATTTCCATCGGTGTTCCAAATAGCTTGGAATATTCTATTTTGAATATTTTCAACACTTCCTTGATGTATTTGGATTGTGTAATGAAAATGCCTTCATCTTGTTGCTTGATCTGTAGACCAAGAAAGAACTTGATCTCTCCAAACATAGACATCTCAAAATATTTTCTCATTTAATTTACAAATGATTTCATAGCATATCATTTCCTCCAAATATGATGTCATCAACAAATATATCAACAATCAAAATGTTAGCTTCAACATCTTCTTTCAAATAAAGATTACTATTTTCACTAGTTCTTACAAATCCAATACTTATAAGATAGGAATGAAGTCTTTCATATTAGGCTTGGGGTGCTTGTTTCAATCCATATAAGGCTTTGTTTAGTCTACATACCATATTCCTCTTGTCTGAATCAGCAAACCCTTCTGGTTGTTCAATGTATACCTCTTCTTCAAGTATTCCATTTAGGAATGCATACTTGACATCCATTTGGTATACCTTGAATCCTTTACATGTAGCATAAGAAAGTAATATTCTCACTCCTTCTAGCCTAGCAATGGGTGCAAAGGTCTCTCCATAGTCAATCCCTTCTTCTTGTCCATACCCCTTGCATACTAGTCTTTCTTTATTTTTGGTGACTTCTCCATTCTCATTAAGTTTATATTTGAATATCCATTTTGTATCGATGAAATTCTTGTCATTTAGTCTTGGTACGAGTGTCCATGTCTTGTTTTTCTCAATCTACTCAATTTCCTCATTCAAAGCACTAATCCATTCATCATTTTCAAGTGCAACATTGATAGATTTTGGCTCAAAATCACAAATTAGACATCTTGTGTTTAGAGACTTACTTCTGGTTCTCATACCAGCCTTCTTGTCTCCAATGATCTAGTTTTTTGGATTGTTCCTTATGAAATATCTGGAAAGTACAGGTTCAATTCTTTGTCTATTATCTTGATCATCATTTTGTTCTTCATTCTGATCTCCATTGCTTGGTACATCATCTTGAACAACATCCTGATTTTCAATATTTGCAGCCTAATGCTTGGGTGCAATAATTTGTTTCTCAGGAGCTATACATTGTTTCTTGGGTAGAGTGTCAGGTTCTTCATTTTAAATAAACGTGTTGTAGTCCTCTAATTCTTTTGTGCTTTCCTTTTCATTCTTCTCTACAAATTCATTTATCTTTACATATGCACTTTCAACAATTTTGTTAGAGGCTTTATTGAGACATTTATAAGCCTTGCTCTTGGTGAAATACCCTAGGAAAATACCTTCATCACTTTTGGATTCAAGCTTTCCATTTCTATCATCTTTTAAGATATAACATTGACTACCAAAATTTTTAAAGTAACTTGCATTGGGTGTATAACCATACCATAGCTCATAGGGTGTCTTCTTGGTGTCTTTCTTCAATTGTAATATGTTCAATGTGTAAATTGAAGTACTAAAAGTCTCCCTCCAGAAGATTTGGGTGATGCCTTTCTCTATCATCAGTGTGTTTTCACAATCAACAATGGATCTGTTCCTTATTTTAGCAATTCTATTTTGCTGGGGTGTTCTCGGTGCAGAGGCCTGTCTTTTGATTCCATGCTCATTGCAAAATTTAGTGAATTCATCTGAAGTAAATTCCCCTCCTTTATCTGATCTTAGGCATTTCAATTCCTTACCACTTTGTTTTTCTACCAATGCTTTGTACCATTTAAACATCTTAAATGCTTCTAATTTATCTTCTAAAAACACGAATGTCATCATTCTAGAGTAATCATCAACAAAGAGAATAAAATACCTATCTCCATAGTAGCTCTTTGTCCTCATTGGTCCACATAGATCAGTATGGACTAATTCTACAATGGAATCAGATGTATGGATTTTTCTTTTCAAACTAGACTTTGTCATCTTACCTTTTTGACAATTTTTGCACATGATATTGTCAGGCATAGTCATCGTCGGTAAGCCTCTTACATTTCTCTTTCTTCTTATCTTTATCACGTTGTCAAAGTTTACATGACACAATCTTTTGTGCCATAACCATATGTCTTCATTTCTAGCCATTAAGCAAGTGGTGTCATTATCATTTAGATAGAATAAGTTACCTTTTGTCTTCTCACCGGTACCAATCAAACTTCTTGATTTATTGAAGATCTGTCATGCCCAAAACTAAGGAAAAACACACACATGAATTTTTTTTTGAAACACACAAGTACGCACTACTAACCAAGGTTGAGTTGGAAAGGTGATAGCATGAAAGAGTTAACCTTCAAGTTACAATATATATACGCAGACTGAATTAGGGTCATGACACAAACAGATGCAGAATTTGGGGCATCAACTAGTTCCACAGGTTATACGAAAGCTTAACTCCGGTTGGTCTAACTCTGATTCTATGTTTAACTACGTTTAACATCAATATGATAGTTAGTTGTTATGAACCTATGTTGAATTAGATTGACTTAATGCTTACTTAACTCTTAATCTAGATTACAATTGAATCCATTCAAATCTAGTTCCAGTTTTCTTTCAACATTAACTACTAGTTCAAAACCTAGTCAAATTAATATTCTACTCCCTTTTTAAATAACATACATGAAACATTTATCAATTGACATGCTTAAAATTGAATAACAATTTCACTATACCAAACATCTATTAACTAAAATCTAATAGCTGAAATCAAATCTGATTTCCTAACCTACCAACATCATTAATAAAATTATTTCCCTTTGATGAAAACACATGCATTCCTAATTCATCAATCCCTTAACATAACAACTTTAAATTAACCTTTAATAAGATGATTAAATTATCCTTTGGTACAAAATTTAAATTAACTTCTAATTGAAATCTAACATAACCCCTAACCCCTTGAACACAAGAGTAACATATTTTTTATTATTATTATGATAAAATTTAAACTAAGATTAATTATACATTTGGATACATTGAGTAAATCCATTTCTCTAATAGGCTAATCAAAACTTTAGGCCAAAATTCCTATTAAATAAATTCACAAATCTCACAATTTAAAATAACCTAAACACTAATGTTAAGGATCCATTTAAAATAACTAATTATTATATTAATAAGTTGTTCTAATACCAATTAAATTTGATCATGCTAATAGGTCCATTCATCTATCATAACACTAAAATTATTAATCTAATAATTAATGCTACATCGTTGAATCAATGTATATGTATAAAATGCTACCCAATAAAAAAACAATATAGAATTAAACCTAATTACTAATTTAAACTATCAACTAATTACTTAATAATCTAATCCATCTAACAAATAATCTCTAATCCTAACTAACCTACTAACTTATTAATATATTATTCCCCAACCACAAAGTCAAAAATGCCTTGGGGTGGGGGGTCGAATTGCAATGGGGAGAGTGTAGGTTGACATGAAATGTTTTGGGGGGCCACCATATATCCTACCTACTTCCTTCCACAAGGGATTTCACATGGCATAACAAGACCTCCAAAGGTGGTGCGGTTTTTGAGCAAGGAATATGATGTGTTTGCTATGGCCCACCTACCAATCTCCCATCCTCCAAGGTGAATTCGCATGAAGGGAGAGTTGAATTGGAAAAGGGGATGTTAGAATTGCAGGGTATGATAGCAAGGGGGAGGGGCACATAACCCAAGTAGTGCAGCCCCTAAAAACCTTTAAATTTATTAATAAACTTTGCAAAGTGGCGCCCAAACAAGAGGTAAGAAGGGTAAGGAGTATGGTAAGGGTGGGGCCCATGGGAAATGGGTAAAGACAAGGTGAGTTTAATTTATTATTTAGGATTATTTACATGGTTAGGTTAGGGGAATTAGAAATTTGAATTTGATTAGAGAGGGAGCACATTGGGAAAGGAATATTCTCTGTGGTAAGGAGAATATTTCCTTTCCCATACAAATTTTAGAGAGCATTTTTGCTCTAAATTTGGAAAGTGCTATGGGCTTTGTTTGTTTTAAGCTCTTCCATTTTGATTTACTTGGTTCATTTTTTTTCAATAGACCATTGTAAGCATTGGGTTGATTTATAAGGACAATATACCAAGAAGACTAGTAATACTAATTGATTTTTATATTATCCTACTAACTAGTTTGATTTTTTATTGATATCGAGGTTCTTTCTTCTTCTCAAGGGTTGAGATAGAAATGGAGATTTTAAATGAAGATGGTTAAATCTATGGAGATGGAATAAGAAATTTCAAGGGGAGAAATGGAGTGTTCCAATAACTTGAAGGCTTACATTTACATACATTATGGAGGTTTCAAGATTCATAATTCCTCAAGATTTTTAGGAAATAAAACTATTATATTGTCTTTCTCTTTCAATATTAGGTATTCGTCTAACATGTATGGTTACTCCTTTTATTTTAAGAAATAGAATGCAATATGCATGAACTACAGAATCCATCATTTACATAAAGAATGAGATCTTACAATCTACATTTACACATCTTCAAGATGATAAACCTACACAATACATGGATGGTATGCAACATTTCTTCCTTTAATGAATCATTACATAAAGAAGGAGATCTCTTCACATCTAGCTTGAAAATATTCAAAATAAACATTACAACAATCAACAAGAATGAATTTGAATATAATGAGTGACTATGCAACATTGAAGTTTCTTACACACAACCACCCTCAAATAGGGATTTCTTTCAAGATTCTTCACCATCATCATGACTCCAAAAACTTGAAAATTTCATGAGGGGAAACCATGGGAGCTCACTATTGCCCAAATTTCCCCTTCTATGTAAATTGGCCTGGTCTGCCTTATCTTGTTTCCTCTGTCTTTTTTCCAGGTTTGATGTCTAACCCCTGTAAACCCTCAGAACCCTGAAAAAACCCTAAGTTCTCAAGTGTTAAACGATGTAATAAACCCTAAGCCTTGGCTCGTTCTATTTCATCGTTACCTTTTTAAGTCACTTAAGGCATGTGCCATAAATCAAGTCACTTGATCTCTTTACCAGGATCGAATATGCTTAATCATCTCCCGACTTCGCTTTTGCCTTTGTCACTTAGTCTCTTTACAAAATGGAATATTCCTTCAGCTTATCAAGACTTGGCGATCTCTCTTTAGTCGGGTTCTCGCTTGATTTCCATATTATAAACTTTAAAGGGAACGGGACCCACCTTCAGTTGGGTGATCGCGTGAAGATTTAGCAAGTCAAAGAAATGTCTTCCGACCTTGCGCCTACTTCATGTCACGTGATCGCTGGATCAGCTCAGTCAAACAGTTAGGCTCCTTCTTCAGTCGCGTGGTCTCGTGATTAAATGGTGGTTAAGAGATAACAGTCACGACCATGCGACTAACTGTTTGATGTTAGTAGAAATACTCAGTTGATTTGTTGCTAGATAAGGTGGGATGACTCAGTTGTTCAGAAAGTGTTACATGGACAAAGGAAAAGATGACATCTGTCACAGGGCTGATGGTTATCGCCTGATCGCTTGATGAAGAAGGAGGATCACGCGATAACAAGACTAAGGTATGTTCTCCTTCAGTCGTGAAGTCTCCTGATGTTTTAAGGGCATATGAGATTCTAAGGCGATTAAAAGATAGCCGTCTGATGCAAAGAATAAGTGATCTAACGGCGGATGCGAGGTCGGGTGATCAAAGTGCCCTACAAATAAAGTTATCCCGACTCAGCGCCTTTGGGCAGTCGGATTATCGCTAGAAAGGAAAATGGGCACGTGCTTCAAGTTAAAGGTAAAGACTATGGATCTCCTGACTCAGTGACTAAGGATTTTCATGTTATCTCAAGAGGAGGCATGAGCATCTGGCGATCAGGCGACAAGCCGTGACGGTTAAAGAGTAACAGTTAGTAGCATGGTCGCTAGATAGATGATGAGTTAAGAAAATCTCCTCGCGACTTCGAAAAACACAGTCAGGATGTTGCCAGAAGTACTCAGGTTGGCCAGGGGTTAAGAAAAGCACAGTGTCGCTAGGTCATGAGATATAACCATGATTAATGACTGAGTTCTGTGACTTAGAGACTAGCCGTTGTCGCGTGGTCGCCTGGTTTGAATTTGAAATTCTGGCGGCAGATTTGGCACTGTGAGCACTCAGCAGCCACGATTCCTGTTTGCTCGTGTTCCAGATTTGATCAGAGGAGGTTCTAGTCACAGAGGAAAGAGCAGAGTTATAACTGAGTTTCTAGAAGTGCCAGGAGGAAGGGGAAGAAGTCTTAGGCGGTGACGAGGAGAACACTTGGCTATGCACTGTTCACGGACAAGAAAGGCAGTTATTGCAGAGGAGTATAGGTGAACAGGTG
>MU224413.1:2939295-2953745 GCA_018584345.1 Thuja plicata
GTGTTCTGTGTGTTCTGTATATTTTCTGTTGTGTACAAACTTCAGTAGAGTAGTATTCTGACTTCATTTCAGTTTAATGGATACCTTTTGACTCTCATGATCAGGCGTATGGGATGTGACTGTCAAAGGGTACCCATCATGTATTTTTATTCTTTTCTTGTGTTTGTGTCTGGAACTGAGGAGAGACTAGTCAGAGTTGGAAACAAGTCCTAGGCGAGCTAGATGGTCCGGCTAGGGAACTTGTAGGGAAAGGAGATTGAGTGAGAAAGGTGCATGACTGATCTGATTCAGTCATGGAGAGTAAGATGAGATGAGGAGTGAAAAATTTCGGTGGGTAGGGAACCTAGGAAAGAGGGAATAGGATAGTCCTTCTGGTCAGGGTCTGAGAGCAGCCCCAAGAGACTCAAGGGTGAGTCTAGAGAGTCCTGAATTGAATGGGATTCCCGGTGAGATTCCTAGAAGAGAGTAGGAATTTCAGAGAGTAAGGTGACCTCCCCATCATTGTCTTTCCTTATTTTGGCATGATACACAATTATTTCCAATTAGATTTAAAGAAAAACTCTAGTTTTATCTCGTAGAGATCTTCTTGCCAATTGGACAATGCAGCTTTAAATCCTTTACTTATCTCTGGCTTTATCTTGTCAATTAAAACAATTATAAGTATTAGTTAATTCTATTTTTAGCTCTTGAAAGCTAAGCATTTTGTCATTTCTAAACTCTCTATTCTATTGGTCAATACATCAGTTAGTTGTTGGTGATAATTGACTATTCCATCTGTGTAACTTTTGTTGACTTCAGGATCTCCGTCCATTGTGTAACACTATAATTCTATCCGTCGGGTTACACTGTTCTTTTCTCGTCGGGAAAGACTGTGACTTTTCTCGTTGGTAATGCTATGCATTTTCTCGTCGGGTAGCACTGTGACTTTTCTCTCTTACTATGTCCATTAGTGTGAACTTTGTCGGTGTATACAGTCACTTTGTGAATACTTGACTTATATGCATTATTGATAACATAACCTTTGATTCATTGGTTCTTTGAAGTCTTTATTAGTATGTACATGACCATATAGATTATATCAAGTTGACATCAATGAAAATACAATACATTAACTAATTTAATGTCTTGCATTAACTTTTTGTGTCTTGGTGATCATCAACTTAACATCTTCAAACATTCAATCAGTTATAGTTCATCAATCCTTGGCTAGGGGAATCACCCCTAATTTACCTCTCAGATATTCATGTGCATCCTTAGGTAATTCTTTAGTAAATATATTTTCTAACTGCTCCTTTGTATTCACATATTCCAATCTCACTTCTTTGCCTTGAACTATCTCTCTCAAGTAATGATACTTGATAGCAATATGCTTGGTCTTAGTGTGTGTCACAAGATTCTTTGATATATTGATAGCACTTGTGTTATCATAGAAAATAAAAATTGGCTCACTGATCTCTTCCTTCATACCTTTCAATAATTTATTGATCCACACTATGTTTGAGAAATTAGCTACCACTGCTACATATTTAGCTTATGCTCTTGATTGAAAAATGCAATTATGTTTCTTGCTTGTCCAAGAGACTAACCTCTTTCCTAGAAATAATGTGCCACCACTTGTACTCTTTCTATCATCAATATTTCCTTCCCAATCTGCATCAGTATAAACTTTGACTTCAAACTTGTCATTCTTCTTATAATACAATCTAGAATCCTCTGCTCCTTTTAGATATCTCAATATCCTTTTCACAGCCATCATGTGATTATCTTTATGATTTCCAAAATATCTTGCAACAATCCCAACTTCTAATGCAATATCTGGTCTACTATGAACAACATACTGTAGCTTCCCAATCATTAATTGATACAAGATTTGATTTGCTTCTGCTATATCACTAGTCTTTGATAGTTTTTGTTCAGTAACCATGGGTGTACTTACTGGTCTTGAGTCTTCCATGTCAAAGTTTTTTAGTACCTCCTTAATATTCTTAGATTGAATAATGTAGATACCTTTCTTCATCTGATAAAATTGAAAACCAACAAAATATTTGATCTCTCCAAACATAGACATCTCAAATTTAGTTTGCATCTAATTTGAAAATGTTTGGCATAAAGCATCTTGACCTCCAAATATCATATGATGAACAAATATTTTAGCTAACAATATCCCTTTACCTTTTTCAGTTTTTAAGTACAGATTACTATTGTCATTTGTCCTTGTAAAACCAATTTTGACCAAATAATTATTTAATCTTTCATACCATGCTCTAGAGGCTTGTTTCAATCCATACAGTTCTTTGTGTAGCTTGCAGACCATATTCTTCTTACTTGGATCAAAAACTCCTTCAAGTTGTTCAATGTATACCTCTTCTTCTAGCATTCCATTCATAAATGTTGATTTAACATCCATATGATACACTTTGAATCCTTTGTAAGATGCATATACTAGTAGAGTTATAACTCCTTCCAATCTAGTAACTGGGGAAAATGTCTCACCATAGTCAATGCCTTCTTCTTGTGCATATCCTTTGCATACCAGTCTATCCTTGTTTCTTGTGACTTCTCCATGCTCATTCAACTTATTTCTAAATACCCACTTGGTTCCAATAAAATTATTGTCCTTTGGTCTAGGTACTAGTGTCCAGGATTTGTTCTTTTCTATTTTCTCAATTTCTTCATTCATGGCTTGAATCCAATCTTCATTATCCAAAGCATCTTTCACTGATTTGGGCTCAAATTCACATAATAAACATGTTTACTTTTTCAACTTGCTTCTTGTCATGACGTCTGAATCTTTTTCTCCAATGATTTGATCTGGTTTATGATGTCTTCTTCCATATTTTGCTAATGTATGCTCTGGTCTCCTTCTTCTTATTATTGTTCTTCAGATTCATCTTGAAAATTCTCTTCAGGTTCATCTTGTGTCTCTGCTTCCTTTTCTGATTTCTCGGTAGTTACCTCCTGTTAAGCTCGATAACTTCTTTCTGTGACTTGACAAAATCTTGTTGTTTCTCGGTAGCATCATTCTATTTCTTGGCAGCTTCATTCTCTAGTTTAGGTAAAATACTAGTCTCTCCTTCATTCATGTATACAAAAGATCTATAATCTTCAGGTTCTTTCTTGCATTCAACTTCATTATTTTCTACATATTCATTAATTCTAACATTTTCACTTTACACAACTTTGTTAGTGTTAGAATTCAAACACTTATACGCTTTTCTCCTCGTGGAATAACCTAGGAATATGCCTTCATCAATTTTAGCATCAATTTTTCTATTCCTATTTTCCTTCAGTAAATAACATTTTCTTCCAAAGACTTTAAAGTATTTTACATTAGGTGCATAACCATACCATAACTCATAAGGTGTAACATGTGTACCTTTCTTTACTTGTATTTGATTCAAGGTATATAATGTTGTACTTACAACTTCTCTCCAGTATTTTTGTGCAACATTTTTCTCTATCATTAGTGTTCTAGAACAACCCATGATTGAGCTATTCCTTCTTTCAGTTATACCATTTTGTGGGGGATTCCTAGGATCAGTCATCTGTCTTTTGATTCCTCTATCATTGTAGAATAAGTTGAACTCATTAGATATAAACTCTCCTCCTCTGGAAGATCATAGACATCTCAAGCTCTTACCTATCTCTTTTTCAACTTTTCCCAAATACCACTTAAAAAATTGAAAGGCATTAGATTTTTCTTTGAGAAACATCAGAGTCATTATTCTAGAGTAATCATCAACAAACAAAATGAAATATTTATCACCACAGTAGCTTTTCACTCCAATAGGTCCACAAAGGTCAGTATGAACCAATTCCATAATATCATCAGAAGTATAGGTTTTTCTCTTGAAACTAGACTTTGTCATTTTTCCCAATTGATATTGCTTACACATCACATTATCAGGTTTCTTCAATATTGGTAATCCTCTTACTCTTTTCATCTTACTAATATTTACTAAATTATCAAAGTTCACATGACACAACCTTTTATTCCATAACGATACATCATCATATTGTGAAAACAAACATGTCTCATTAGATAGATTTAGATAGAAAAAATTACGTCTTGTCTGTTATCCACTTCAAATTAGTTCATCAGTAGCATCAAAGATTTTAGCTTTTTTGTGATGAAATTCAACTCGGTATCTAGAAGTGTTCAACTGTGCAACACTCAACAAGTTACAATTAAGTCCTTTAACCCAATAAGCATTGTCACATATGATCTTATCAGTTAATCTTATTAATCCTTTTCCTTTCACAAGACAAGGTGTATAGTTACCAAACTTAACACTACCACCTTTGCAATGATTTAATGTTTCAAACTTACTTTTATCACTAGTCATATGATGTGAGAAACCACAATCAATTTTCAATCTATCAAATTTAATCATAAATGAAATAAGTTCATTTTTCTCATCAGAATCAGAATCATCTTTCATAGCAATATAAACAACTTCTATATCATGATCATCAAATTTATCAGATTCTCTATTAGTTTCTTCTTCATTAATATAGCATGATTTCTTACTTTTGTCCTTATAGGCCTTGTACCTTCTATAGTCTCTATCATTCTTTTTTTCATTGTACTTTCTTTCTCTTCTTTCATACTTGTCATTCCTATCAGGGCATCTTGTTGCAATATCACCAACTTTGTTACATAAAAAATAGATTATAGGAAGTTTACCTTTGAATTTTCCTTTTCCTCTCGGTAGTCTTCTAGCCATTAATGCCTCAAGCTCATCAAGATTATCATCAGGAGTGTTGCTGACACTATTCACAAATCTTTCTTTTCCTTTCTTAGTCTTATGAAGAGTCAATTGTGATTTGAATGCATAATCAACATTGTGAGGGGTGAAATTATCAAAATTTGATAACTCAAAAGAAGTAAGTCTACCAACTAGACCTTCTAGAGTTAAGTGGTTACCATGAGTATGTCTCATTTCTTGTATTGTAGAAAATCTAATAGCATAAATAGGAAGTAGGGTTATCAATACCTTGCTAATAACAATATCATCATCAATAGTTTCATTAGCTCCTCTAATAGCATTCACAACCTCTCAAACTCGGCTACAATATTGAACAATATTCTCACCTTCTAACATTCTCATTTCATCAAACTTACCTCTCAATATTTCTTATTTGGTTCTTAGTACATATGTGTCTCCACCATAGATAGCTTCCAGTGTGTCCCACATTTCCTTTGTAGTAGTATAGCCTTTTATGTCTTCAAATTCAGAATAAATTAAGGCCGATGCAATCTCCAACATTGCTTGATGTTGTTCTTGTTTTTCTTTCATCTTCTGAGCTATCAAAGGTGTAGGCACTGATATGTAATCATGTTCCACATAGTATTTTTCTGCTTCTCCTCTTCTAGCTAGGTGTAGCTTCATCAAAAAATTTCATGAAGGGAATTTATCCTTGTTCAGCCTTGGTACCTCCTTTTTATACTATCTTGTTCTTTAGCTTCAATTACCTTCAAACTTTTCCTTACAACCACCACAATGCTCTGATACCAATTTTCATAATGATTCACAATAACTGAGAGGGGGGTGAATGAGTTATCCTCAGGTCCAGATGTACCAATTGAACTTTTAAACACTTCAACCAACTTAGATCTACACAGCAATTCACTCCGTCTCTATAGCATATGATTAGTAACATAAAATTGGAGTCCATTTTCCTAAAGTAATCAACTTGTAGAATATATAATTCTGAACAGTAAAACATAACAAATAAAATTCACACAAGTATGACATGAGGATTTAACATGGAAACCCAATATGGGAAAAACCACCAGTAACATGCTACTAATATTTCACTCTTCTAAAGTGAGCTCTGTGAGGAGCCAAATGTGGTAAAGGTTACATTACATACTGTTAGGTGTGACCCTAGTAAAGGATTTAATCACCCTGTTAAAAGTGTGCCTTGTTAGAGGACTTAGTTCATTCCATTAGAATGTAACCTTGATTAAAGGATTTTGACTGATAGAATGGTTAGAAGGAAACATTAGTTTTGATCTGAAAGATACAACTCACTTTGCAAATACAGATCCACTTTCACTCAAATGATGATCAACTAACTGGCCTCCATTATCATCTGTATCTATCTGATCTTCTTGGAAATATGTCAAGAAATCATCACTTCACAGTTCTTTACTACTCTTCTCATCCTTCTCAGCCTTCTGCTTAGATTAGCCAATCAATTGAATCAACCTCTACACACACAACCTATAATTAGGTTAATCTTATACCTCTCTAACTAGGTAGCTCAATATTTTTCCTCTTAATCATCACCGTAGGTCTTAGGATTTGATTAGATCCAATGAATCCTTCCAATATGTTTTTCTCCTTCTACTTTCTAGATACTTCTCAAAACTCCTCAAATCCATACATAGAAATAGTTAAACATATATAAAATGCTCATTAAATTCTCCATGACGTTCATCCTTATCTTCCACACGCTTTACATATCCTGAGAATTTAACTGTGTCAGCTGGGATCTCAATTCTTCAATAAATTGTAAAATACTGACACTCAGTCATCACTGTGGTATTCCGCTCAGTCATCACTGGATAACTCAGTAAATACTGATGCTCGATCGACATTGTATAACTTGGCATGTATTAGCACTCCATCAACACTTGTATCACTTGGCTTAAACTTAAGTTCCTTAATCTTCTTCTCTTTTTCTCAGTCAAGACTAACCTTTTAGTCTTCCTTGCCTCACTTGGTGTTAAAGATAAAAAACACATTATCTTGTCAATGTGCCAACTAATCAAGTACACATTGTAGTTTCTCATTACTCCATCATTTTACTAGGTCTTCTTGTTATCTTCTCTTTTCAAATCTTCTTCACCATCAAATGATATGACATTTTACTAGATAGCAACTGTCTTACCAGTTAAGGTTTGACATCAATGACAATATAACCATTTTTATAATTTTAGCTTCCAACGAGAGGGGGGAGAGGTGTAAAATAAAAATAATGGGAAGAGACCATAAAAATAGCCTGAAAAAAGAAAGTGTAACTCTCATGGAAGATGTTGATAGGTTGCACCCACTCACAAGTTAATTCTTACTTTATTAATCCTAGGCAAGCTTAATTAAAAGTGTAGTAAAAATTTAGGACTAAGAAAATAAATAACCAACTAAGAAATAGAAAACCTACATTAACAATACACTTGGAAATGAATAAACCTTGGAAGCTAGAGTTAATGAAATTTTTACAATTGTACGTGACTTGTTACCTCAATAATCGTAAACTATTTTTAGATACACAACCCTAGGTGCAACATTACTTCTTTGTAAATGATTTTTCATAAGAATATTGGAACAAGTCACGACCTTATAAAAAAGTGAGAACTAGATATTAACATAATAACTAGTGACTATAGCAAAAATTCATCTTTCTAAATGATAAAAATGTTGGAATTGTTTCTATTAGAGGTATTGACATTCATGTTTTGTCATTGATGTCAACATATGTTTCAGTTGAATAATTTAGAAGTCTCAGACAGATTGGTTATCACTGGTACATGTAAGATTGACAGACGTGTGGGTAAAAGTACAAACATGTGTCACACTTTTATAAAGGAAAAGGTCAATAACATGCAAACTGTTCAACTTTAATGACATAAAAGTAGCATTTGTGTTTAGAATTTGAAGATGACATAAACTAATGAAATGTGTAAAATTGGATGAAGTTTATGCCTATATTTTTTTTTTTAAAAATTGAACAATAATTGACATATTATTTAATTTTTGAAGTCCATTTTTTAATTGTTGAAAATATAGGGTCTAGTTCCCACAAAAAGAATATATGAGCAAATAATCTTACTTTCCTTTGATTTCAAAATATGTTTTAGATGACATGTATAGCTAGTGTAGAAAAAAAGAAAGATTGATTTTCAGTATATATTTTGTCTGTTATAACTATTCAAAGTCAGAGTTACCTGAAATCAACAGTTTTTGTCTCCCGCCTAATTTGCCCTAGAAAATCTACACCATTCACTTCAATATAAGTTTTAAATTTTTCTGACATGATTTGCTATTTTTTTTTTCTTTTTTTGAACGAGCATGTTCTTAAATGTTAAAATACCTACTTGTAGTATTTTCAACTTATAATATATTATATATAATAAAAACACTATAAAAACTATATGACCATAATCTTAACTCTAAGCTCTACAAAAGGGTATTTTTAGATTTGTTAGTAAATAGATTGTTCTTTTCAATTTAACTCTAAAATACCCAAAATACTTAAGAACAATAGAATATAACAGTTGGAAAATTGTTATTGAAAGAACCAATTTCCCTCTAAATTTAAAGGTACAAATCCCTTATATGAATGATTTTCAATGAATCTTTTCCTTTCCTAATCTAATAGGGGTATGTTCTTAACCCAAGGATAGAAGAGGCAAACCAAGCTAACCCTAGGTAGGAAATACCTCAGGTAGGATGAATTCCACTCTAAATCTAGCCAACCCTGAGATTTCATCAATCAGATTAATTCCCAAAATTGGTAATGCATGAACTTCTATTGAAAATGTAGAGGCAAGACTAAAAACCAATGATGAAACAACAATGAATCAATCTATATCATGAGAATGTTTCCCAAATTTAAGATAATTTCCCCTTTAGCTAATTATATCAAATCATAATACAAAGCTCTAGTTCGAACATAGATTATAAATCCAACTTCAAAGAAACATTCGAATTCAATAGAAAGATAAATGCAATGCAAATGGAACAGATAAAACAATGGCATTCAAACATACAAATTTGACTCAGCAAAATGCTATCTTTCACACTAAAATTTAGCCGACCATTCTATTGATTTTAGAAATAGTACATATAGAGCCATAGATTGGGCCATTACGAGAAAGGGGGAGAATCGAAATGGTTCAACTTCCCCGACTAGAAATGGTAACTGAAAGATTCATTGGTTACAAAGTATCAAAAATAGCACAAGGGGGAATCCATTTAAGCTTCAGTTTCCTTCCCCTTGTCTAATTTGGCCCTATAAGTTGTAATAGCTATAATGAATCGAATGAGTTCTTCATGTTGATGTGGATGTTAGTGTATCGAATGAGCCACCTAGAATGTTCCTTGTTGAGAATCTTGATGGCATTAGTCCAATCTTTTAGTTCTTTCGTCACTTTGAAAATGCATCCACTCAATTGCTGGAGTTCTAGTATTTTGTCTAGATGAGAGGCAGAATCTTCTGTCAGTTTATGCAAATAACTGGAAAATGAATTCTGCATATTGGCTACTCTGATTATTTCTTTGCCTTGACCATTGGTCTATGATTTTGTATGAATCCCTAAGAGGAGTTTGAAATCTTTACTCTACTCTTCTTTGATCTTGACATCTGTCTGTTGCAATCCTGCTTCGGCCTGGATGATCATTTCAATCTTAAACTCTAGGATTTGAAGCCATTCGATCAAAGGCTCATCTCCTTTCTATAAAATCTTAGCTTTTAGAGCTTCTTTGGTCTTCATCATTACTGCCACATGCAACATAACTATACATTCTTGGCATTTCACCCTCTCAAATGTGAGAGTCTATAGGTTCATAGCAATGTTATTGCTCTCTACCTCCAACCTTAGAAGAGTGTTACCTAGTTTCTCAACCACTGCTAGTCCCTTAGACTCAAGCCTCTCAATCCACCATTTACCAATCTTCCCATAATGTCAGTATTCTTACAACTTAGCCAGAATGGATTGGTTCTCCGCAGCACTGGGGTCAAAGGTGGTTTGAGTGTTGGGAATGCTTGCAATCAGAGCGAGGAGATTCCTGATTAAGTTGGTTAGCTCAACCACTTTTGCCTTAAGTTGAACTTTGGCAGTATTGAGCTCCTTGAGCTCCTCTTCAATCACTACATTGGTAGATTTCCACCAATCCACCTTGGTATCATGATAGGCCCACCCCATGTCAAATGACTGGAGTTGAAAGTCTAAAGAAGTCATGTCTTCGAATCTACCTTCTTTAATTGGCTTGGCCACTTCCATGGTGAAGTGCCCAGTCTTAGGATCATGACCCAGGGTAGACATTGTCTTCACCTTCTTCTGTTTTCTCATGGCAGCCTTGGGTTGAATAGCTCATGACAAAGTGTCTTTTCTGGTAGACCCTTCCTCCGCCCTCTTTCTTTGGCATTCTAGAGTATGTTCTATCCATGACTCTTCGCTAGTAACTTTGTTGGAAGAAACCAACTCCTCAATGAACAATTTCCTGATGACTGGATGTGTAGCCTTTGGTCTTGAAGAAAATGGATTTACCAAAGTAGGAGAAGAGGACACCAACTTGGCTACTGAAGTGACCTTCTGATTCTTTCTGGCTTCTCCTTCTGATTCTATGGTTGAAGAAGTATCTTCACCTACTTCCACTATGATGGGAGACCCCCTCCTAGGAGAATCCTAGGTAGGTGTGTCAACTGGTACATTTACTGTGACTGCTTTTACCGACCGCTCTGGTTCTGCATCTTTGGTGAGATCCTTTGTTGTCTCGATATTTGGGAGTGGACCTTCTCCACAAGTCTTCTCCAACATGATTGTTTTCTTAGGAGGTTCATCACCTCCTCCCAAAGACTGGGTTGATCCTTTGGCAACGGTTGGAATTGTTATCGATGAAGTGGTTGCAGTACTAGCAGTGTCCTTTGCTAGAGTTCACTGAGTAGGAGGCTTCCTTTCTGATCTCTTCCTTCAGCCTACAGTCCATTCAACCCATTGTTATGTTCTTTTGTAGATACCCCCCATTAGAGTCAGAAAATTGCTAATGGCTTGGTCCAGCATGGGTTCAAAACTGACAGGGGTGAGCTTTATCTCCTCTAGATATGTATCATCATACATATGATTTCCATCGTCTTCTAGCCCCTCTACTGCAATGTTAACATTGAACCTTTTGATTTTTTCAATAGTTAATTAGGCATAGAATCTCTCTCTGCTTTCCAAATCATCCTTACAATTTGCCTAGTAGTCTTCAATATCATGAACATGATGAATTGCATGACTCATTTGCAATACATCCCTAGCATAGTTCACTGGATCGTATTGCGGTCTCAAGACATCGTAGGTTTCCAAAGAGAACTTCTTTGAGAATGTCTTGAGAACATTCTTTGCCTCTGACTAGGATGCACATTTGTAAGCTCCGATGGTCATGGGGAATTCGTATCCCTTCTTCTTAGCCTCAGCACAAAGCAAGTTCACCTGGAGTGCTTGCCTCATTACTTCAATCAGCATGATCATATCAGTAGGATACCTAGGCAGCTTCAAAGGGAAATCATCAAAACTTGCAAGATGAAGATATGAGAAACCTCTAAATTGAATGAAATAGCATCCAAATTGGCTGATGAAAGCCATGGCTTTGGGGGAGAATCTCCTTTTTAGGAAGCCTTGTAACTCCCTGCACAATCTCATTGTGAATGTATCATTAACCTGAAGGTACTTAGCATAACTATTATGTAATTGCAAAGAGGGGAACAATTCATAACTCTTGACATCATCAAGGAATTCCTCTAATATGGGAAGACCTGGAAAAATTTGGAGTGTAGCCAGAATGTATAAGAGGATTGAAGACAAGTAAAATTCATTTTGGTTTTTAGCTCTATCTAGGGCCTCTAAGAGATTCTCACTTACCATAAGTTCCCAATCTATGAAGCGGTGCTAGGAACAGATTACCTAAACTAGGAAGAAGTGATGGTCGACAAAATTGAGTGCCTCACTCTCACTTCTGATCCTGAGGAGTAACACCAGGATGTCAATGATCTCCAGCTTTAGATTAGTGTTGTATAATGTCTTTGACACCTTTCCTTTGGCACTCTTGGGTTGTTGAAACCACGCTTTAATTATCTCTTTCTTCCAGACCAAATTTTTAGCAATATACTCAGTCACCGCTCGACTATATGTCATTTTTGAATACTCGGCTTGCTCTAGGATGTGAAGCAAGTTATGGACCAATTCCCTGTCAATAGATAACAACACCATATCATTGGGCAAGAGAATTTGCCTGGTATCTTGGTTTTATTGAGCAATGCATTCCCAGATTAATTTTGGGGCTTGAACAACCACGAGAAAACCAACGGCCTCAAATAATCCACTCTCTTTCAACTTCTCTGTAATAGGATGTATCTAGTCCGCTTTCAATCTGTTCTAGAACTTCTGCATGTCAAAAAACTTCAGGGATGTATCCAAAATCTTATACCATTAAGAAGTAATGTCGTTCATCCCATCAAACCCCATGAATCTGGAAGCCATGCTTCTAATGATTTGTATTTGAAAATTGGAAATATCTCTTAGGGATGCAGGAGCAAGGAATAGCTAAAATATGAGACTTTGAATTCAAAGCAATTTGGCAAACAAATGGTGGTTCTCATTTACAACTCTCAACTGATTTTATAACTTTGAATTCTCACTGTTAACAGCCAACTTCCCGTGCCACATGAATGAAAAGGCCCCAACATTAATGAAAAAGCCCATTGTGAAGTAAAATGACTTTATTTTAATTAATTACCTTGCTTTTACGAGTCGTTAAGAAATGTCTTTTCACTTTTAGTAACTGCAACGGTAACTTTTCTGGGGTAGCAAAAAATCATTTTTCCGCTTCTCCTTTGGCGAAGAAGTGCTTTTAGAGTGCTCTCAGTTCAGAAGTCCGCCAAGGAAAAATTTAGTCTATCAGGATGCCAAAATGGCATGTGTCAATTTCATCTGCCTTCATTATATCTCAAATACTTTATGAGACAATTTCTTCCTTGAAATCACTTTATTTAAATGGTTTGGCGGAAAACATACCCCGTGGGTCAAAACCCGCCTGTAGGAGTAAGGGAGAAGCCATTTTCCGCTTTTCAACCTTTGGCTAATTTCCATAATTTATTTCTATTGAATCATTCCCTTTGGCTTGTAGGGGTGTAATCTAGACACAACAGTCCTTCTTAAGCCTAAAGGATCCATTTTAGCATTGTACTTATTGCTGAGACATCACTTAGTAGTCATCGATGGAAAATGCACTCTGTTGATAGTTTTCCATTGATGGAGAAGCTTGAGCCCAATTCTCTGTCAAGCTACAAAATAAATAATTATGGCAACATAATTCCATTGTGTGCAATACTGATGTTAGAAATCTTTGAACCACAGCCTTTACCAGATTGGGAACTTAACCTACCCGAAGAATACATGAACTCAGATACAGATTCCCTCCGGCTTACAAAAGAGAAGGAAATTGGGAAAAATCTGGTAAAGGCTCCCTAGCCTAAGGAAAATATTTCTAGACTTAGAATCAAGACTAAAAAGAAGCTAGCAAGATCACCACTATACATTAAACACTCACTTTTGTCCGAAAGGTATGTGGACCAAAAGTGGGGCAACAAGATTTTAAAGAAAGTTGAGTTTTGAAGGAGAAATTAGTTGTAGAAGTGAGAAGTTTTGAAATTATAAAATTTTTGCCTAGTTCGATGTCACATAGGATGTGACATAGGCAGTTTCGGCCAAAACCCCCTGTATAAATGTGCACCAATTCTTCATCAATACAACATATTTGGCTTATATTTACTCATGAATTTTTGGCCGAAACTGGTCTGGCCGAACCAGTTTCGACCGAAATTGGTCCAACCAAACCAGTTTTGGCCAAACCTACCTTTCCACATCAACACCACTTGGCTACCATGTATGTCTAGCCAAAATTTTTTTGACTGGAACTGTTCCGGCCAAAACTATTTCAGCCTAAACCATTAAAATTGTCCTCTACTACGACACAACTTTCTACTTTTACTCATGTACGCACAGAAAATGAACTTTTAGAGCATGCAAGCATGGAGCTGTATAAGGGGATGAGTAGAGATATTATATCAAATATCACTTTTCTTGATATTACCATTTGCATAAGTTATAGTTGTTTTGGTAAAGACTAGTTACAGAGAAGTGACAAAGGATTATGACAGAGTTGGTCTTTGAGTTTTTGGGATAACTTGGATGCGAGAATGAGTTATGTTATGCGAGCTTGAGGCATGGTAGAAGACATGTTGATGAATTTTATTTGTGATTCTTGGGTCGTTGGACTCTTGGTGATGTCAGTTGTGGTGTGTGATCTTGCGAATACCTATTTGTGGCCGACTATATTGGTGTAACGTGTTTTAAGGATGGTAAGCAATGATTATGGATCTTGGAGTGTAATTGATGATTTGCATTTTATGTTTAGTTGTTTAAGGTACCGTGTGTATCTTAGTAAGGGTCTATGTAATTATTTATGCATTGGGAATTCCTAACTAGCTGACCTAAATGCCTATTGTAACTTGTATAAAGGAGAGTTGTTTCTTTTTTTTTTTTTTTTTTAAATGGACAAAGCCACTATATATAATATTAATAATAAGCCAGGTTCAAGAGTTCATTCGGGAAAGAACCTGAAAGAAAACCCGAAATCATCACCCAATACATTCATTTTCAATGATATCCAATAAAC
>MU224413.1:2990139-3002892 GCA_018584345.1 Thuja plicata
GAGGGCAGTGATAGAAGACTTACACTGACCCATTTGTTGGTAAACATCCTTTTGTTCTTTCACCTTGGGTGTATTGAAGAGTCAGAGATTATAAATCTTAAGGAAGGACAAACTGTTAACCAACACTAGGTTTTCACCATCCTGGTAGAAATTCTATTTTTGCTACCATGACGCCTGTTTACCAGATTTTCATCAATGGCACATTTTTCTCTTATTCTCTTTTTTTGTATTTTCAATTTTTCAATTTTTTGTTCTTTTCTTTTTTTTTTTGATTTTTTTGTGTTTTTTATTTTTTCATTTTTTTTTTGATATTATCAAGGCACCTGTTTACCAGGTTTTCACCAGGATAATAGAAACATCAAAGTGCCTGTTTGCCAGGTTTTCACTAAGATGATCATTTTTTCAGGACATTTTACAATTTTTAGGATTTTCTCAGAAATAAAGTATGTACATGAGCATGCAGAAGATATATCAACTGTAGCATTTCTTCAGGTGAAGCGCATTTATGGGCTCTTTAAGTGGTTCACCTTTTTTAGTGGAGAGATGATAAGCACCAGACCCAAATACTGTAGTAATAATATAAGGACCAAGCTAGTTCGGCTCAAACTTCCCTTTTTGAGTCCGTTGTTGCTGATTTTTAGGATTCTCTCTCAGGACAAGATCACCTGTTTGGAAGTCTCTTGGTCCAACCTTCTTATTATAGCTCTTTGATATCCTCTTTTGATATGCTCTGAGATGATCAAACGCCACCTTCCGATGTTCATCCAGTAACTCAAGCTCTTGAAGCTGAGATATTCTAATGTCATCATCTGTAATGAGGCCTTTTAAAGAGACTCGCAAGGAAGGAATCTCAACCTCAATAGGTAGTACATCATCTGCACCATAGACTAAAGCAAAGGGTGTGGCCCCTATTGGCATTCTTATACTGGTGTGATAGGACCATAAAGCTAGATTAATCTCGAGGTGCCAATCCTGTCTAGACTTGTGTACCGTACAGTGCAGGATCTTGAGAATTGTTTTATTGGAAGCTTCAGCTTGCCCATTACCCTGGGGGTAATAAATAGAAGACCAATGTTGAATGATCTTGAAATTAGTGCATAAATTTGTCAGATCTTTGTTCTTGAACTATCCCCCATTGTCAGTGATAATAGAGGAAGGTACACCATATCTACAAATAATGTAGTTTAGTATGAACATAGCTACAGATTTTCCATTAGCTACACTGAGAGGTACTACCTCAACCCATTTAGTAAAATAATTTTTAGTAGTGATGATGTACTTGTGTCCTCTTGAGGAAGATGGATATATCTGACCTACTAATTCAAAATCCCACTGTTGAAATGGCCAAAAGGTGATAAATGGATTGAGTTCCTTAGCTGTAGCATGAATCAAGTTACCATGGAGTTGACATTGCTTGCAAGACTTGGAAAACTACGTAGCTTTCTTCTCCATATTGGGCCAATAATAACCAGCTCTAATAAGCTTACAAGCCAGTGTCAGACCATTTGAGTGAGAACCACAAATGCCTTCATGTACCTCTTCTAACGCGCATTTAGACTCATCAAGTTCTAGACACCTAAGGAGGGTACCATCTAGACCTCGTCTATACAAGTCATTTTCTATGATGACATACCGTGAAGCACTGCAGATTAGATGGCATTTTTCATTTATAGTATATGTGTCAGGAATAGTTTGGTTATGGAGATAGGAGTATATGTGGTGGTAGAGAGATGAATCATGTCCAATTATTGAACAGATCATCTGGGAGTCAGGAGAGTCATAGGTAGGGTAGCATAATGTCTCCACTAGGAACTCATGTCTGAAATCATTCTCTGGCATTTGTAACATAGAGGCCAGAGTAGCCATAGCATCAACTACTTTATTATCCACCCAGGGAATCTACTAAAAAGTGACATGTGCAAAGTAATTCTTGAGGCTATCAACCATCTTTTTATAGGGTACCAACTTTTCATCTTTGGTTTGATAAATGTTGTTAACTTGATTGATGACTAGTTGTGAGTCTCCAAATACTTTTAGTTCATCCACTTTCCATTCAATAGAAATCTTGAGTCCATTGATCAAAGCTTCATACTCGGTGGTATTATTGGTACAAGTGAACATCATTTTGTATGCCTTTGGTAAGGAGTACCGCTGAGGTGTGATAAATAGAATTCCAACTCTTGACCCCTGTTGGGTGAATGAACCATCAAAGAACATTGTCCATGTCTGATGTGTGAGAAGCATAATGGAATCATCTAGGAATTCCATCTTTAATGGTTGGTGATCTGTAAGAGGTGCTTCAGCTAATTGATCCACAATCGCTTGTCCTTTGATAGCTTCTCTCTCAACATATACAATATCGAACTCACTAAGGAGCATGACCCATTTAGCTAGTCTACCTGTGAGGGTAGCTTTGCTGAGTAAGTATTTCAATGGATCAATCTTTGTGATTAGCCTCATAGTGTGAGCCAACATGTAGTGTTGTAGCTTCTGGGAAGAAAACACTACTGCTAAACAAGCCTTCTCAATTACTGAATAATTCATTTCGTAAGAGACCAATGTTCTGCTGATGTAGTAAATGGCTCTTTCTTTATGATTTGGATCTTCTTGGGCCAAGAGAGCACCCAAGGATGTTTCCATTGCTGAGATATATTAGATCAAAGGCTTCCCCTAAATGGGAGGCATCAGTATGGGTGGATTAGCTAAATACTATTTAATCTATTGAAACCCTTGTTCACACTCTTTGTTCTAGTCATAAGTCACACCTTTATGCAGAGTTTTGGTGAAAGGTTGTGACTTGTCCGCTAATTGCGAGATAAAACACCTAATAGATTGGAGCTGACCTTAGAGATGTCTAATTTGTTTGATATTATGGAGTGGTGGCATTTCCATTATAGCTTGTACCTTTTCTGGATCCACCTTAATTCCTTTTGCCAAGATGATGTAGCCAAGTAATTTTCTTGAAGTAACCCCAAATGCACATTTCTTAGGGTTTAGACACAACCTAAATTTATCCATACGATCTAGTATAGGACCTAGATCAGTGAGATGTGTCTTTCTATCCATACTTTTGGCAAGTGTGTCATCCACGTAGTCCTCCATTGTCCTATGCATCATGTCATGAAATATTGTAGTAACAGCTCTTTGATAAGTAGCCCTAGCATTCTTTAAACCAAAGGGAATAATATTCCAATAGAATGTACCCCATGCACAAGTAAAAGTGGTTTTCTCTTGGTCCTCAGGCGCAATTTTGATATGATTATAGCCAGAGAAGCCATCCATTAGTGAATACATCTCATATCCCACCGTCATATCCACGATCATGTCAATATTAGGAAGTGGAAAATCATCTTTGGGACATGCCAAATTTAAATCTCTAAAGTCTGTGTAGACCCTAATAGATTTGTCATGTTTAGTCACTGGGACTATATTAGAAATCCATTCTGCATAATCAATCGCTCGGATGAACCCAGCTTTCAGAAGTTTTTCCAATTCTGCTTTGATCAATAAAGCTACATGCAGATGCATCTTTCTAAGTTTTTGCTTGATAGGTTTCACACCTGAAGCTATTGATAAGTGATGCATAATGAGATCACGATCCACACCCAAAATTTCAGAATACGTCCATGTAAAATTTATCTTTTTCTCTTGGAAAAATTCTGTAAATTCCTTAAGTTCCTCCGTAGATAATGACTTGGTCACATAAATGATATGTGGATGCTCTTTTGTTCCTAGATTTATCGGTTGAGTTGGTTCAATTAATACTGATGAGCATTCCTAGAAGTGACTCAGAAGTGCATCAAGTACCTCACCCTCAGGTGCCTCAGAGAGGTTTTCACCTTCGGTTATGTCTTTTATTTTTAATTTTTTTGGCTCTGATACTGCCACAATGTGGTTTTCACCATCAGAGTGCTTATTTTTTCTTCTTTTAATTTCTTGACTAAGGTACTTGATGTTAGCCTCAGTCATGTTGACACTTTCTTCACTAGTGGAGGACATTACAGGCTCAACAGTGTGAAGGTAGCAGGCTAAAGTGTAATCATTCTGGAATGTAAGGACTTCACTAGATGAAGAAGGGGAATTCTAGTCTATTAATTCAGGATTTTGGAGGGAAAGAGATGCGACAAGTTCAAGTGCATTCATAGTATGGTCATTGAAACTGTTAACTAGCAAGCTAAGAGCTAAATTGATCCCATCCAAAGGTGTGTTTGAATCCTTTTGATCCCTAACGACTGAAGCAGAAGACATGTTAACACCTATAGACTCAGACTCATTAGGATTTTCACTAGACCCCTCACTTATGTCGAGAAGTCTTTCATAAGATCCTGTTGACAAACTATCAAACTCATACTCATAAGAGTCTGTATCCAAACTTTGACTTGGGTGCTTGCACCATGAAGGTTTTTGAGTTCTTGCAATACTAGCTTGTTCTTGTGTTAATCATTCTTGAAATTGTAGTGGTATGTATTGTTTTACTTTGAAGTTGGGATCTTGTAAGTCTTTCCATTTCTCAAAAGTTAGTGTCTCAAATGGAGTGGTTTGATCATAATCACTGTCAGTTTCAGCTGTACAGGTATGTGGCACAAACTTATCTGGCTCAGCAAAGAATGCTGCCAGTTCAGGAGGGATGGGATAAGGAAAGCAATCCTCATCCGAGCTATCTTGTATAGTGTCGACTGCAGTTGTGCCTTCAGGTTCTGGTGTATGTTCTACCTTTGGCACAAATTTATTGATCCCTAGATGAAACAGGACCTTTTTGAAACCTAAACCAGTGGTGTCTTTTGTCTTTTGACCTATAGCTTGGATAGGTTCCACTAACCCATTGCCATTCACACCTATCAGGCCACTTCCTTTGTACCCAAAATGTTTCATAATCTTAAGACCCTCACTGTTAGGATTTAATTCATGAGCCAGGGAAGTTTTTTCAACTGTGTTCTTTCCTTTACAAAGCCAAGCCTTGATAGCTCTTTCCTCATCTTCATCTTCCAATGGTGTATTAGACCATACAAATTTACCCTCATAAAATATCTTAGGAGTAGTGGAAGATTTGTTGTTCTCAGAAGGTCTTCCATAAGATTGAGGAGATAGGGGTAGAGCTGCTAATGATAGCATGGGTTCCATTTGATATCCCCCCATGCCTATGTCTGTGATTTTCAGTGTCTGTTCCATGTCTTTGAGCTTGGCATCATAGAGTTTTGTGTATTCTCTATTAGTTGGAACAAGACTGTCAGCTAATTGAGTGAGAGCATTACAAGAAGAACCCATGGTAGCGGGAACGGTCACCTCTGCACCTTGAAAAGAAAACTTGATACACTGATGGTATGTAGAAGGAACCGTTTGCATCTCGTGGATCCATGGTCTTCCTAGTAGAATATTATACGCCAGAGGAAGGTCTAGCACCTAACATATGACATCTCTTTCAACTGGGCCAACCTGAATGGGTAGCACAACTAGACCTTTAGATGTTCTATCTTCTTCATTATAAGCTTTTATGGTAATTCTCTTGCGGGAATCTATGCGATCCTCACCATAACCTAGTTGAGAAAGAAAATGAGCGGAGCAAATATTAAGACTAGCACCATTATCAATGAGCATGCGGTGGACTAGTTGTTTGCCGATCATGACTTCTATGTGCAGGGGAGCATTGTGCGAGTGACTAATTGAGTGATCATCTTCTTCAGAGAAGGATAAATAATGTGGCAAGGTCAAATGACCCACGATGGATTGAAACTGGTCCAAATTGATATCTTTGGGGACATTAGCTTCAGTGAGAGCTTTGTCCAGAATCTACTTATGAGCAGGTGAGATTTTCAATAGCTCAAAAATAGTTATCTGAGCATTGGTCCTTTGAAGTTGGTCAAGAATGCTATAACCATTAGTAGGAGGTGTAGGGACCGCCTTTGTGGTCTTGTTGGTAGAACCAAAAATAGTCTTATCTGTAGTTTGTTTTGGCACAGACATAGCAGCAGGAGGGTTAGGACCCTTGATAGAGATTCTAGCTTTAGACCTAGTAACAACGTTTGCACAATCTTGAGATGTTTTAGATTTAGATAATCAAGACGCATGGCCTCTCAAGACAAATGGGGTTCTGGGTTTAGAAACATTCCCACTTCCCTTGCTGGTAAACATATTGCAATATTCCACTTCCACTGGTTCAATCATGTTGATCACATTATCGTAAGTGGTATTGGCATAATTAACTTTGGCGTTATTATTCTGAGCGTTTGAGGATTCACCTTTCTCATGACAAGGAAAGGGATCTTTGAATGCTTGATGATCTGAATTCTTGTTATGATTCTCTACAATGATAACCTGGTTATCAATCAAATCTTGAACTTTATGTCATAATTGGAGACAAGTAGCAGTCTTGTGACCTTTGTTTTGATGGTAATCACAGTAAGCATTCTCATTCCACCAATGAGGTCTTGGTTGCAGATAGTATAAATGTTTCTCCAAAGGAGAAAGAATCTGATTTTGCACCAAAGTTTTGAAAACCACATCAAGCGGTTCTCCCAAAGAGGTAAATTCACGCTTAGGTCACACTGCCCAAGGTTTGTTGCCAGAAAATTTAGAAGGTTGTTGAGTATTGGTTGCAACCTTTTTGACAACTTTGGTTTGTTGTATACCCAAGGTGAGATTAAAGACCGGTTTTGAAGAAGTTGAATTCATGTTATCGACCACTCCATCATTCACAACATCTCTATTTTTGTTGGAAAATTTCCCTTTGTCTTTGTTGGAAGATGAGGGTTTTTGCTTGTTATCTTTGTACAAGGTCAATTCGCCTTTTTTAACCATGAATGCTTCTATTCTCACAGCCTATTTTATCATACTATCAAATTTAAGGGGACCTTGAAGTTGGACTTGATACCCAAAGTTAGGGGTGTGATTATCCAAGAATATATTGAGTTTCTCAGACTTGGGTATTTTGCGAGGGTACTTTGTGCAAAGTTGTCTCCATCTTTGGAGAAACATCAAGAATGGTTCCCCTTGCTTCTACTTAAGGTTGCAAAGATCCCTTATGTTGATAGGATGTTGAATATTATGAGAATAGTGTTGCATAAAGAGATTAGCAATTTTGTCAAAAGTTTTGATGCCAGTGGGCAATCGTGAGAACCATTCCATAGCGGGTCCGCCCAAACTTCATGGAAAAATATGCATCAAATATGTTTGATCATGTATAAATTCCATTGAAAAGGCACCAAATTATCTTAAATGATCCTGGGGATTAGTGGTACCTAGATACTTGTCATATTTTGGGAGTTCTACACCTTTGGGAAAAGGTGGCATAAATATGCTCCTATCAAACGGAAAAGGACATATACTTTCCATTGTGAACTGTTGCGTAGGTGTGTCCTTATCTTTCATAAGTTGGCTGATTTGTCCTTGCATGTCTTGAATTATCTTATGCAATTTGGAGGTTTCAGTTTCCTCTTCTTTAGCGATAAGCATTTCCAATTGGAAGTTCGCGGGTAATTTGACTCCTTGATTCGCTAAATCTAGAAAGTATTTTTCTTTGTCTTCCGCAAGGAGTATATCCATCATTTTAATAAGAGCTTTATTAGAATTTTCTGCATCTATATCATTTTGATTTATTGGGTCATCTTCATTGCCAAGAATTTCATAAATGCTCTAAGTCTGATCTTGACCCTGGTGTTTCTCTTGACCTTGTTCATGTTGAGATTGGTCATGACCTTGTGTGTAATCGAAAGGAGATGTCATGTTGTTAACGTGAGATTGTTCTGTGTACACTCCTCCAGTATGAGAGTGAGGACTCATAGCCGATGTGCTCTTTAGCAAATCAAAAGGATTGAAATGTTGGAATGGATCACTAAGGCAATGAGGGTCGTTAATAGGATCGACCCAAACAGATGACTTCTTGTAGCCTTGTTGGCTTGAGAGAAATGGGTTACGCTGATTTTGAAACAACGGATTAGAACAAAACTAAAGCACTAGCTTCGGATTTAGACTCGGGTCTGCACTGAATGGAGAAGAGGAACATGATGATCCCTCTTGATTATCCACTTGAATAATGGGTTCAGAATGACCTTTTCCTTGATTGCGAGGTTTACCTCTACCTACTCCAAAACCACGTATAGGAAAAATATTACTGCTCCTAGTTGTAACAGGCATAGACGAAGCTGATATGAGAGGAAACTTAAGATCTGAATCAGAACTCTATCTCTAAAGGTATATAAAAAAAGAGGCAATAGGATAGAACAGCCAAGGTGTGAGATGCACCCAGCACGAATCGTCAGAGGTATGGCTAGAATAGCCGAGATATGACTATCATGTCGCAAGGTACAAAACATAAGAAAATAGGATAGAGACAAAGAGACAAGACACATTTGAGTATGAATCAGTCAGTTTGAAACTCAAAACAACTAGTTTCTATCTGCAGAAAATAAGGGAAAGAGCAATCAAAATCAAGACAAGAGGCAGATAAGGCAGATAAACAAACTCAGTTTTCAAAATAAAAACTAGATTTCGAGACACAGTGAGAACTATTCTCTAACAAGATTTCTAGACTTTAGGATAGTTTTAAGATGATACAAATCAGCAATCTCTATTTCAAGGTGACAAGCACTCGTTTAAAAACATGATGTTTCAGTCAAGTAGTGACGCAAACAGTAGTCGTAAACAATTCCACCAAGGACAAAGCAACTTGGTAGAAACACGGGAGTCTTTGTTTGATGATAGTATGGATAGTTTAAGACTCAAGAACAAACACTCAATTATACCTACAAAGAAAATTGGTTGAGAAGACAAAATATGTGCCCCGCTGTCTTATGCATATGCATGCACCTCACACAGCAGTGTCACTCTCGAAAGAGCACCCGTGTTTTTGGTGTTTCCAAGGACTAAGTATATATGTTCTAAGGTTACCCTTAAACAGGGGCCAGCTTCATATACCACTTCAAACATCCATGTGCATACCTATGTCGAGAATCTAGGGGAGAGATTCTTCCCTCTCCTTGCGCACATATTATGTCTCCTTTTGGAGGTGAACCGGGTAGGCATCTAACTAAGAGAGTGTTTAATAGGATTCCATTTTCAATAACCTATGGTGCCTTTGATACAGAGCTGGGGCCTTGTAGCCACACCAACACTTGTAAGTCACACACCCTTGCAAGCAAGGCTGGGAGCGGTGCCGCTCAGTATGAAAAAAAAGGCTTTCTCATGATGATAGTCAAAATCAATGAGAAAGAAGTTACTATGGCTTTGGAGTCTTTAGAATACAACAAAGTAGACTTTATTAGAGTGAGGTGGAATCACCGGTGAAATGTGTGTACTCACTTGGGTCATTCTCGGAGGTTCAACTTCCGGAAGGCCCTCTAAAGGTGACTCAACTTGGTTTGGATTCAAGGGTTTGATTTTCTGATTCTCTCAATGAGAGAAGAGCATACTTCTCTACCTTTGCACCTCACCCAAACACATCAAGCATGTTCATCACCGAGATAGTTTCACTCCACCAAATCCACAAGTCTTTGGGTTACTGATTCTCTCAAAGAGAGAAGAGCATAATCCCCTAACAAGTAGAAGTGCTAAAGATTCACTAACTTTCTTTGCTTCCCCAAGTATCCGTCATCCTAGCAACATCTGGGTCTCAGTTTCATCCATGGGAATCACTTCCATGTAATGAAGAGCCTATTCCCCTACTTTGGTATTGGGATCCTTACACAATTTTAACAAAGCCCTATTTAGACTATGTGAATGAAAAATAGTAAACAAACATGATGTTTTAATTATGCCTTTGACTATCGTCCTGCAAGTAAACTGTTAGAAATTTTTGATCTTTGGCAAGCAAACCTACAAACCGCTGTTATGCTGCAGCAGAAAACCAGAAACAAAAAAATCAGAGCAGAAATAGATGTCAGAACAGAGAAACAACAGATTAAAAATTCTCAATTTTAAATGTCTGTTCATCAAAGTTCGTGCGAGAAAGTGCTTCGACGCGCACGAGAAAGTACTTCGACACACAAGAGCTTTCTATTTTCTCATGCAAGAGAGTTCTACTGAGAGCAAAACTTCACGCGGCTCGATGCAAAACTTTGCACAAGACTCCGTACCAGTGCAGTACGAATGTACGTCATAGATCCAAAAACACCGTCAAGAAGTTCAAAAATGAGGCCAGAAATCATTTTTTCTGCCCCACAGTGGGTGCCAAAATGTGTGTGCTTGAATGTGACATCTAAATCATGCACAAAAAAAACATAGTCTTTACTTAATTGTTCAATTTACAAAGATAAACATGAGTTGTTTATCCTACAAACTTAATTAAAATGACTTGCTGCCTCCTAATTAGTTGTGGATGTTGATTTTACCCTCAAAACGAGAGCCAACAACCTGACCATTGCTAACATGGAGGATTTCTAGAAAAAATGAAATGCCATTAATCTATGAACGAGATTGCAACTAGTCTATGAAAAGAGATGTAATTAATCTAAGGAAGTGAATTGCAACTAATCTAAGAATGAATTACAACTAGTCTATGGAAGCAAATTGCATTTAATCTATGAAAACCAAATGCTCCTAATCTAGAATTCAAATGCTTTTAATCTAGAAAGGGAATTTCATTTAAACTAGAAAGGAATTGCCATTAATCTAGAAAGGGAATTGCTTTTAATCTAGAAAGGGGATTTCATTTAAACTAGAAAGCTTGTAATCATAAATGAAAGCAATATATCTTCAATTCCAATTGAAAATTAGCCTAATTATGCAAATTTAAGCTTAAAAAGCATGAAAGAATTTAAATGCAAATTGACTATAGATTTGATGCTCTCCAAAATCATCCTCCCAAATGAAGAAAATGAGGTCCAATTTATAGAAAACCATGGAAAGAGAGTGAAGAGTTTCTTGAAAAGAAATAGTTGTCTCTTCATTCTCATTTGAGACAAAAATGCAAAGATTATTTAATTAAAAGGGTGGGTTATTGCCACATGAGTTTCATTTCACATGGAATTATGGAATTCCTTTTTGAGGATAATTTATCCAATAATTAAATAACCTTTCAATTCATTTTATGTATATTAGCTAAAGGGGGTGGAATTGTTTTAATTAGAAGCACTTAGGACTTTAGAATTAAATCAATTAATCATAGGGGTTTTTAGCTAATAAACTCTAAGAATTTAGGAATTAAATATAATGTCAGATTTATGCAAATTAGGGTTTTCTGCATTTGAAACTCAGTCAATTAAAGTCAATTAGGAGAAGAATTTTCCTAGTACAATAGGACTTTGAAGATGAGAAAATGCACCAAAATTGATTGGATCATAAGGTGCCAATTTTGGGGTGTTACAGGAACTAACCAAATGAGATGGCATGGAAGTTGTATCATCATGTGTTAGCAAATCTTGGTAACATGCAGTGGCCATGCTGAAGTCAACATCCTCAAGGCCAACATCAAAAAACTGGTGCCCTGCATTGACTGAAGGGTCTGTACGCTGTGCCTCTCCCTCTGCATCAATAGAGTGGTCAGTGGGTGGATCCTCACAAGCACCGCCACTATGGCCATAGTTTAGGTCAGAACGAGGTGGCTGGGTGAATCTGACCGTACCCACACGAGCTCTAACACTCGATATAGGGATGTCATGCTCTTCTGCTATAAATACATAAGCATCCAAAAAATCCTCAGCTAAGCTAGATAATGTGACCCATGTTGTCTCTCCTATAAGTCCCTGTAGGCTTGACTGCGAAGGGATCCACGTTGTAGTATACATGTGATGTGCAGCCCCGCTAGCAGATGCTCCAACTGATGATCTGGAGAGTCGTCGAGGCATCAAGTACTGACCAACCTGATTGCTCGATATGGATATAGTAGCTACTATAATATCCCCCACACTATCAATCGCACCTCAAAGCTAGGTGCTAGGGATAACATCATCTACAAGAGGAGTCAATGAAGGATCTATCATAGGTGCCCTCTGAGCAACAATGGCCCTGTGTACTGGCCTCTCGTGATCTGCTTGATGATAAGTGTCTCTATCAGCAAGTCTGTCATGCCCCTGTCCTAGATGTCCTAGAAAATTAGTGTAATTAACTTGCCTCCCTAAACGAACCTTAGCATAAATCTGCTGTGCAAAGTACAATGGAATCTGGTCGTTATTTGGATAAGGACCATGAGCAGCTATAAGTCGTGGGTATATCAATACGGATATGACAGGATCATCACACCTCATAACCTGATATCCCTTCACATACTGTAACTCTGCATAAGATGGAAAAACTTCCCTTTTCAGGGTCTCTTTAGGCACTAAAGCCTGTACCTCCTTGAGAGAAAGACCAGAGCACACCTCTTGTCTCTTCCTCTCAAGTATGGCCTCTATAACATCTCGGCCATAGGGAGTGGTACCATGAAGGTCATCCCTAATAGTAATCAAGCTATGAAGTATAGATTAACATGTATTCTTATAAATAATAGAGCTAGTCGGATTATTAATGGAATCTTGCAACCTTTGAATTTATCTATTAGTGTGTGGAAAGAGTTCCTCAGGGGGAATCAGTGCATCTGCCATGTGTGATGTGTAATATAATATGCCTGATAAATATTTATATGTATGTGTACCTGAAAGATTTTATTTACTGTCAAATGAAGTCTACATAAACCAATTACATCTAAATTTCATTTCAATAAATTAAAATCAATTACATGTAAATTTCAAAGTAAAAGATCAATTACATCTAGAAATTTCATTTAAATAAATTACACACATACATGTACACATGTCCAGGTATGTATATGTGACAACATATGTG
>MU224413.1:3020378-3031874 GCA_018584345.1 Thuja plicata
GATCTGTAGTTAGATATGCTTTTGATCCGTTAGGATGCTTTAAAGCATTTACATAAAGCATGCATGACCATCTAATATGATTTAAAACAAAAATAAAACTCTATAAATAGATTTACATTGCTTTAATTGACGTGTAAAACTCAGATCCATAATTTGCGGGTTCTTGATCTGTCTGTCGGTTCTGATGGTTGGTTTTCTTGATCATCGATGTTTCTTCTTGAACATGTCGTCAGGTATGCTTGTCTATTCTTGTCGGGTTGATTCTGGAAACTGTGTTGCCGGTAATGCCTGTGTTCTTCGGTAATGCTTGTGTTCACCGGTAATTCTTGTGTTTGCCGGTGAAGCTTGTATTCGCCGGTGAAGCTTGTATTCCCTGGTGAAGCTTGTCACATTTATACTTAGCATTTTTTCTCAAAATTCTTTGTGCTGTCGGGTATACTTGCATTTCGCCGGTACTGCTTGTGGTTTGCCAGTAATGCCTGTTGTCTGCCGGTAATGCTTTCTATCTGTGTTTTTCCTCTGAGTATACTAATGGAAAAATAATGTCATCAGTCAACATATGTTTCAGTATAATACTTTAGAATTCTCAGATAGACTGGTTATCACTGATATAGGTAAGACTGACAGACATGTATGGACACTATACAGACTTTCAGAGCATGGGAGTACAAAGTTGTATAAGGGGATGAGAAGAGATCTTATATCTAAGATCGTATGTCTTGATATTACTATTTGCATAAGTTATAGCTGTTTTGGTAAAGACTAGTTACAAAGCAATGATAGAGGATTACGACATAGTTGGTCTCTGAGTTTTTGGGATAACTTGGATGTGAGCACGAGTTGTGATATGTGAGCTTGATGCATGGTAGAAGACATGTTGAAGAATTTTATTTGTGATTCTTGGGTCGCCAGACTCTTGGTGAGGTTAGTTGTGGCGTGTGATCTTATGAAGACCTATTTATGGCCGACTATAGTGGTATAACGTGTTTTAAGGATGATAAGTGAGGATTATGGATCTTGGAGTGTAATTGATGATTTGTATTTGATGTTTACTTGTTTAAGGTATCATGTGTATCTTATCAAGGGTCTACGTAATTATTTATGCATTGGGAAGTCCTAACTGGCCGACCTAATTGTTTATTGTAACTTGTATAAAGGAGAGTTGTTTCTTGATGAGGTGGTGTAGAAGTATAATGAGGAAGATGGGAGCTTGTATTTGGGAAGTTTGTTGGATGTAGATAAGAGATAGTGATTGTGATGAACTTCATTCGAACTGTTTAGGCAAAGCAAGTTTCTATCAGTCAGTTCATTGGTTATTGTATACTTCTATATCTGTAGTTTGTACAGTGAGTCCAGAAGGTTGATTTAACCTTCTCATTTGGGCAGTGAGCCTCTTAAAACAGTATATCCTTTAACAGAGACTATGTACTGTATGTAATAATCAACTCCTAATAGGGTTAGATCTCCTAACATGGATACAATACTTGAAGTGCATTATTTGTGGGTGCTAATTCCCACCGGGGTTTTCCCCTTGACGAGGTTTCCTGGACAACAATTGCTTGTGTTATGGTGTTTCTTTTGATGTGTTGAGATTTACATTGAATAATTGGTTTATAAGTTTGAAGTTTAAATTATTTGGCACACAACTGATTCACCACCCCCCCCGTTGTATTGGTGGACTATTATTTCTAACAAAAAATAAATTTCCCACTTAAAGTATGTCAAATCCAGGAGAATCTACTAAGAAATTTGGACCAATCTCAATAAAACCATATGCATAGGAGATAGTAGGAGACCACTAAATAAGTTGTTGATTGATAGATTATTCCTTACAATTTAAGTTATTTCCATTTCATAAGTGTCATGGTTTGATAGCTTTCTAGGCTTTCCATATGTTTTTAATAACAAAAATGTCATTCGTATTAAGAGATCCATAATAGGAAAATCACAACTCTTTTTGAGCCTAATGTCTATACGTAATACTAATCACACCATTAAATTATATCAAATATTAACATAAAATATATCAGATTGATATAATATTTATACAAAATTATTACTCTTTGAAGGAAAAAAATTCAATCTAGAAACCTTTTAGTTTTAATCAATCCAATCGATTTTACTTACTAAATTGAATTTATAAATAACAAAAAAAACATCTAATGAAATAGAAAGAGTACTGAAGAAAGGAAGGAAAGGACAACCTGTCACCCAAAGAACAAGAATAAGTTGTACTGGCATGGGCCCAACTCCATCCAAGTTCATCCCCTCATGTTGAATATCATATTTGGCTTATTTGATTGATCACGTATCGTCCACATACATGCATATGACTTTTCACGAAAAACGGTGTCAGGCCGATTTTTAATTTGACCGAATAACTCTGTTTTACATCATGGGTAACTTGCCGCTCACTCCACTCCACTGTTGAGACAAAAGTGAGGAACACAGTAAATGGAGTATTCAACTCAAACTGTATTCGTAGGGATGATGGTAAGAAGAGCAAGTGTGAGAGTGATGAGAAAAGAAACTTTTATATGAATCTATCTGTCCAATAGTGATGTCACACTTTTCCATAGAATCTCACCGCTCACGCCTATAATACAATCCATTCATTTCATTTCTCTACTACCATTGGTTCACTGCCATTTCAATTCTTAAATTCTAAAGATGAAGTTAACGTTTTCTTCCTTGAGTTTTGGCATCATATTCTTAAATTCTAAAGATCTAGACATTATTAACTCTGATTAGACATTATTAACTCTGATGAAAATGGTTTTTGGTCGAAATCTAGTAGAGATCTGTTAAGTGCTTGGAGATAGTCTCTAAGCATTCACCAAATAGCTATTTTGCCAAAGTCTGTAAACACCTCTGGATGACATTGTATTTCCACTTCGAGTATATTTTATTACAGTTTATCATGTTAATACCAATCGCAAAATACAAGATCTGAAAAGATGGAATACAAGTAAATTATGTAAAAGAGATATATATGCATATTGAGATAACACAATTAAATTAGAAACATACTATGGAAAAATCCTAGCAACAGTGAGCATTTTGCTAACTCTAATTCAATAAAGATGCATACAAATCTTATAGGGCAAATGGAGGCTTAACAATAGTTAACACAACACCTCACACCTACAACATCGATTTATACCTTGAAAGCCTTTATGCATGCACTTATAATAACAAATAAATAAGATAGAATGAGTTCAAACCCAAGCATTAAAATGAAATATCAAATGTCGAAAAAGCATTTCAAAATGAAGAAACCCTTCAAGTTCTTTTTTTCTTTATATTATGACGAAAGATGAAATCACCTCTTTCAACATATTCATGGTAAATTTTAAATCATTAAATTATTTCAAATTTACTACTTATTGAAACTAAAAAAAATGTCAAACTTTGCTTTTATTTTGTTATTTATGCACTTTTTCAAAGACATCTTTGTAATGCTTTTGAACATCACAGACACATTTCATATAAAAGTATATACTTTCTAATTTGATCACATTCCTCAAACCCATACTTATAAGGATGGTAGACATCTTCCTACTTAAAAGAGGTAACTTGGATGCCATGATCCAACAACATTGACATGGTTTGATATCACCCTTCCCCATTAAGGAAGATTTCATTCTCCAAAATCCAAAAGGCTAAAAAAATATGAGAATTATATCCATGTCATCCTTGAGATGTTGTTTTAATTTATTTGATAACTATCCTTTTTACCCCACCAACCATGTTTTATGCTTGTCTCTTCTCACTCTTCTCACCTTTTCTACAATTATGCCACTACACAACTTTTATCCATTAGGATCCAAATCACCCATGGATGACAACATTAAGTCTTCTTATTCAGCTAACATTGGAGGCTTCAATAAATGAAAATATGTCTATATTGATTACCAAATGAATTTTCATATAAGGAGGTAGATCAAGATAAAATAATTTTGTTCCACTTGTCCAATAATTTTGAAATGATTGTACAAGATAGGTTTTATACTCCTACTTAGAGTCTCTCTTCACACACACACACACACACACACATGGAGAGAGAGAGAGAGAGAGAGAGAGAGAGAGAGAGAGAGAGAGAGAGAGAGAGAGAGAGAGAGAGANACAGGGAGAGAGAGAGAGAGAGAGAGAGAGAGAGAGAGAGAGAGAGAGAGAGAGAGAGAGAGAGAGAGAGTTCTCATTGGAAGGCTACATTGAACCTATACATGATTAGAGATATTGTTACTTGTATCACTTGCTTTCAAGTTCTTCTTACATGTTATGGACACAGACACATCTTACCCAAACACTTCACTAGCCCAATAGGTATTCCTACCCATATATACAAATTAGAAGATAGCCCAAAAATATCTTTACGTTGTATAGTATAGTAGACATTAGTAATGGTTGGTAACTGATGCAGAGGCAAGTGGAATGATAATAAATAAGGTCTCTTATTGACTTTGAAATGTAAAAGGTGGATGATGAACCAAGGCTTCCCAAGTGCACTCAAGGGCCCCAAAAGGGAAGAATGAAACAAGAGACCTATCCACTACCTCCAACACCTTAGAACATCTTTAAACCCAAATTCAAACTTCTTCCAACAAGTTAGAACCCTCTAAAAAGACTCCAACCCTCAAATCCACTCTCTAGCCTTAGTAGGCCTAGGAATCCTTGTAGCCCTATTTCCACTGTTTTTTGGACTTTTCTTCAAAATTTCCTAAAACACTCTAGAATATAATTGTGTATTAGGATACCCTTTTCCAATTTGTTCAACATATGTCAAAACCAGATGTTCTTGTTTTGGAACATCAATCCCCAAAAATGTTGTTTCTACTTTCTTGCCTAGGCCTAATAGGTCACTTTTACAAAGGACCCTATGTAACATATGTATGATGTTAAATGAAATAATTTTGGTTTGACTAAAAATCAGCCACTTCTCCTCTTGGTCTAATAACATATATTGCTAAAATTCTTAGATCATGTTTATAATCTTCTATTTGACCTCTCTAGTAGAAGGCTTAATTAAAGTAACAGGATCAATTGTTAAAATAAGAGGTCATCTTGATAAGATATCAACTATCTTATTAGTCACATCTCATTTATCTTTTATCACCAAATAAAACTATTGTAGGTATCCCATCCACTTGCATTTATCAAGATTTTGAAGTTTTTTATTCCTACAAGTATGCAATGATGAAAATCTATATGCACTAAGTTATTTATTTACCCATAAGATAATGATTCTATTTTCTCATTGCAATTTCAAGATAAAACCTTTATTTTTATACATATTGAGTTACATTTTCATACTAGCAACATTCCTATTTTTTTTCGTTTTCTTGATAGAGGTCTATTATTTATATTATTGACGAGTCTTTATTTTTTATTCTAAGAAAAGTCATTTTTTATTTTTCGTAAAGTTCTTCCATGACTATTTTTCATTACTTCTTATTCATAAGCATTTTTTTCCTATTTGTCTTCATGTAAATTAATAAATACTTGATAGATGCTACTCATTGAAATATTTTCTTTTCTATACTTGCAATTTTATAGATGAAACACTTGATATGAAGAGAGAGCATAGTATGCACATCCTTATTTTCTTCTTTTCATTTCTTAGTATTTGAATATTTAGTTTCATTTTATTTTTTTCTAAATTCTACTTTGCCATGTATTTTAAAATTAGTTCACATAAAATTCAAATTGAAGATAAAATATAATGTTAAAAATATTTAATTCTTTACACATCAGATAATGATTCTATTTTTTCATTCCAATTTCAAGATAAAACTTTATTTTTGATACAAATTGAGTTACATTTCTACAATAGCTAGATTCATATTGTTTTTTGTATTCTTGGTAGAATTCTATTATTATGTTATATATGAGTCTTTATTTTTTATTCTAAGAAAAAATCACTTTTTCTTTTTCTAAAAGTTCTTCCATGGCTATTTTTCGTTACATTTTATTCATAAGCAATTTTTGTATTTGTATTCATGTATATTAATAAATATTTGATAGATGCACTCATTGAATTATTTTCTTCTATACTTGCAATTTATAGATGAAGCACTTGATATGAGGAGAGAGCATATAATGCACATCCTTATTTTCTCCTTTTCTTTTCTTACTATTTGAATATTTAGTTTCATTTAATTTTTTCTAAATTCTACTTTGCTATGTATTTTAAAAGTAGTTCAGAGAAAATTTAAATTAAAGATAAAAAATATAATGTTAAAAATATTTATCTTATGCTTAATTCTTTTGTTTGAGGCTTGATTTTACAAGAATACTCTAATGAATAATGCAATTTATAGATGAAGCACTTGATATGAAGAGAGAACATATGCACATCCTTATTTTCTCCTTTTCTTTTCTTCGTATTTAAATATTTAGTTTCATTTAATTTTTTGTGTAAAAATTGACAAATAACTTTATCTTCACATATACATATAAACCTTCTCATTTCTCATTTTACAAATCTCATCATTTAAGATCAACTATGTCAATGTGGAATTGACCCTTGAGAGAGTGAGAAGGAAATGTCTGGGTTTTCTCCACGCGATGGGCCCAGTTTAACACCAGCCAGTTTCAACTTTCAATGATACAGACATTCATCAGTTTAATCCAAGAGCAAAGAAATGTACTATATAATTTGTTCACAGTCTAAACCTGGGACTATATTTAAACCATAACTCATTACATTTTTTGAATTCATTGGTCTCAAACGTGATTTGACTGAGTTTTAAAGTATTAAACATTTTTTCTTCAAATGATGACGGCTGAACACCATATACTTTGCCTTGCCCTGCACGCTACTTTGCATAAAATACAAACCCTAAATTCAATCCAACTGAGCGAAGTGTTATGATCTAATTTCTGTGTTCTTTAGTCTTAAGCAAGAGAAGATAAGAGATTGGGTCTATCATTTCATGGGTGGGTGTAATTTCTTAAAGAGCTGCTTCATGTTCAAAGCACTCTTTGCAAAGGACGTTCAACCTCAAAATGCATCTTGTGATTCACAAGAAGAAGGGCATGGCGACAGGAAGAAGAAGAAGAACAAGTCAAAAACAAGCGATGCTGCAATTGTTGTACCATACTTCCCTCTTAGGTCCAAACTCCCTAGTCTCTAGTCTCTAGTCTCTAGTCTACTCTATATAGATCTTGCAGTTGTGGGAGTTTTACACAACAACTGAATCCGTGCTGGATATTTCTTGCTAAAAAGTTCATATGTAATTGATATATTTTAAAGCTAGTAAGAAGTGGTTTTAGTTTCATGTATGATTATTGGGATGAAACTGCTTTTTGTAGCCTTTAGAAAACTCTGCAAATAGCTTAGCAATAGTTATATGATTTCTGGATCTTAAATAAGTAAATTTTCAATTTATATATTTTTTATTACAGTTGCTGGTTACATCACAATCAGTAACTTGTTGTGATAAACCATCACAAAATACCACAATCAAAAAGAGATAATACAGGAGCAATTTGATTTGTTGATGATAAATTACATCTGCTTGCTATTGATTAATGTGTAATTTAAGGTTTAATGTATGATTATTGGGATGGCTCTGCTTTTTGTGACCTTCAGAAATCTCTGCAAATAGCTTAGCAATAGTTGTATGACTTCTGGATCTTAAATAAGAATTTTTTTTAAAAATATTTTTTATTTCAGTTGCTGGTTATATCACAATAAGTAACTTGTGATAAACCATCACAAAATATCACAATCAAAAAGAGATAATACAGAAGTGCAATTTGATTTGTTGATTGTAAATTACATCTGCTTGCTATTGATTAATGGGTACTTAAAGGTTTAATTTCTAATATAGTTAATTAAAATAATAAGAATAAAGGTAACTGTCATATGTTTTATCCAGTCCTTTTTAGGAAATGCAGGTCTGGTCCAAATCTAGAGAAACTACTTACAGGGGATAAAACACTTTACTTGTTGTGTTGGAAATTTATTGACCCTAAGCCTCTGTCAGTCACCTGCCTTATTAGGAGCAGCTGAAAGAATGCATTGACTTTCATCCTCAAAATTGCCCCTGATGTACAAAACAGTTTTTTAGTGAAATTAATTTTGGTAGGTGAATTTGAATTTTGATGTTGTGAGAGGGAATTTTTGGATAGCCAAAAGTAAGCTCCAGATGCTTTCAAAAGTCAGAAGTTAGTATATGCAACATAAAGTTTGTGAGCTCAGTGAAGAGCAGAAGAATTCTTTGTGCAGTTTCATCTGTGTGTGCAGTGAGCAACAAATAGTTTCAGACAGTTTTAAGCTCTAAGAGAGCAGTGTACAAAAGAGTTCTGAGCAGCTCTAGATAGTTTAAGATTGGGAGCAGTTCTAGATCACTGCAAGTATTTGTAATTGGTTTGATATCCAGTTTTTAATAGTATTTTATGATATAATAGAAGAAGAATTGTTTTTTTGTCTCCGGCTGTGTGTTTTTGTTTGGATTTTTGTTTCCTGTGCTTGCGTTGCTAGTGATTGGCAAAATGAGCTGCAGTCTTAGCAGTTTTAGTTTTTATATTTGGATGTTTTGGGATATATTAAATCCTACATTTGGTATCAGAGTATTGGCGTTGAGCTTGTTTTCCTTTTAATCTATCAATATGATATAAGAGCTAATAGACCCTAAGTCCTTAGTGAGTTGGGCATTTTACTTTTCTAGGTATTGCAAATTTCTTGTTGGAGACATGGCTGGATAAGATAGAAAGAGTTGACAGCAACTGCCATTCTTTAGTTGTAGTGCTTTGATGTCGAGGCAAAGATTATGGAAACTATCATGGTTGCAAATGATTTGTGAGAGCTTGTGGTCTGTAGGTTTGTGGATATAACTAACCCAACTCAATTTGGAGCCCTCACAAAAGACTAGAAGACTCAGTTGAAGGAGAGGAGGAAAGATGCAAAATCCGTTAGTTTGATAGAGGCAGTTTTTCTCACAATATAAGTAGATGACTATGCCAAAGAAGCTTGGGAAATTCTCCAAACCAAATACAAAGGGACTGATAAAGTTAGATCGGTAAAGCTCCAGATGCTTCAAAGTGATTTTGAGACTCTCCAAATGAAAGATAGTGAGTTCATTTGAGATTTCCACACAAGGGTCTCTAGTTTGTTAAATCAGCTGAGGACAAATAGAGAAACCATGAAAAAAAGGAGAATTGTGGAGAAAGTTTTTAGAAGTTTGTCCTCAAAGTTTGATGCAATAGTAATTGTCATTAAAGAGGCAAATGTCCTCACTATATTGACAGTTGATGAGTTAATGGTTTCTCTTCAAAGCCATGAGAAATGCGTAAATATGTTTGCAGCTTCTTAAGAAAAATCTTATAAAGTTCGTGCCAATGTAAGAGGTAGGCGGATAGGTAGAAATAGCTCTAGATCAAGCACAAGATGCAATGCTAGAGGCAACTCTGAATGAGGTAGTTTTGGAGGAGATAACTTAGGATGAGTACACAACCATGACGGAGCAAGAAGCTCCTAGTCTAACTCTAAACTAGAAATAAGAATAACAGCTCTAATCATAGGTTTGTTAAGAGAAATCTCAATATTATTAATTTTATAAGTTTGGTCATTTTACAAGTAAGTGCTAAAAAAATAAGAATAATTAGTCAAAACAAAGTACAAATGTGGCTGATGAAAATTTAGTTGAAGCAAATTAGTCCACAACCTTCATATCAATGTGCAAATTTAGGTATAAGCTGCTCACCAAAAAAAAGTGATCAATAGAGATGTTGATTTCATTTAGAATAACTCACAAGATGGGTTAATTGAAACCTCTTTAGGTATCTTAGTTAGAGTGCCCATTGATGATGAAGATATGGAGAATGAAGAGTAGCAAGAAGATGGTACAATAGATATGGAGTTTGATAGATAGATCTAGAGAGATCTAGATTGACACAAATTATTAGATAGTTCCTATCACAAATGGACATAAAGGTAAGCAGCTACATGCAGCCAAAGAATTGGATTGAGAGAGCTCTAGAAAGCTCTGGATTATTACAAAAATAATGAATATAGGTATATAGATTTTAACACGGTTTGCACAACATAGTAGAAACAATAGCGAGAGTTTAGATATGAATCTTGCCTTGCTAATGATAAGAAAGATGAAGAGTCTAAGGGAGATCTACCAAAATGAAAGGTATGATGATTTTCATGAAGATCAGAATTTTGGATTAATTTATTATAGTGATCTGATTTATTTTGAGGATGATTTGAAAGAAGAGAAATGGTGTAAGACCATGGATGAGTAGATAGATGCAATATAGAGAAATAGAACAAGTGAGCTAACTAATTTGCCTCCCAATAAGAAATTTATTAGAGTGAAATGAGTTTATAAGATCAAAAGCAATATCAATGGAAGAATAGAGAGGTATAAAGCAAGATTGGTTGTAAAGGGGTATAAACAATAGTTTAGAAGAGATTAAGATCAAACATATGCTCTAGCCCCAAGGATGGAAACTATGCCAGTAGTCATATAAATTTCAATACAATACAAGTGGAAGTTTTTTTAAATGGATATGAAATCCACCTTCTTTAATAGAGTGTTGAAAGCAGAAGTGTATGTGGAGCAACCACCTGGTTATGAAGTTTTGGGTCAAGAAAGAAAGGTGTATAATATAAATAAGACTCTTTATGGGCTGAAGCAAGCTCCACAAGCACTGTACAATAGGTTTGATTCATATATTTTCAGCAATGGATTTAGTAAAAGTGATGGCGAGCTCATTCTTTTCATGAAGATAAGTGATGCTAAGATTTTGATTTTCGTCTTCTACGCAAATGTTTTAGTTTTTACTAGGGACAATGATTTCTTCATTGTTGATTTTAATGAAGCCATGAAAAGATAGTTTGAGATGATCGATCTAGGTCTCTTGAGATATTTTCTACATATAGAATTTAATGAAACGCATGATAGTATTAATCTCTCAAACATGTTGGAGTAAATATTTTTTCATCTATTTACAGTGCTTAAGTCCAACTTAAGGAACTGACATATTTTATTAGTTATCATTTAATATTCTCTATATTGCTTTATTATTTGCACCAGGTTAGTTGTCAATACCTATCCTACCTACTCTCACACATGTTCGACACACGTCTCTTTTTGTACTCTTAATTTTCTAGACTCTTTCCTATATAAGAGAATTGTACATTTGTAAATATCTCTATTATTTCATTTCCTGGAGAATCTATCTTCTCTCTCTGTTGAAGTTTCTATTTTTATGTTCTTGTCAGCTTGGGAGTATTGCTGCAACATGGTAATAAAGATTATCGATCACCAAATCTTTCTAGTTTGAGACCTCACTAGCCCAATTGAGATCAATTATCGACAAATTTTTTTTTCCAAATCAAAGAGCTGCTTCATTTTTTAGTTCCTGCCGACAGGCAGGATATTATAGCATTCATTGCAATGCTACTGTTTTTATTAATTGCCCAATTAGAACATTGTATTTTTCAACACCTTTTTCATTGATATAGTTTTAATATATTTT
>MU224413.1:3038111-3076736 GCA_018584345.1 Thuja plicata
CACTTAGGAAGATGTGATGAAAAAGGGATTTTATTTACTTTTTCATTTAATTCATTTCCTTTTTCAACAAATAAAGTGCTTTAAGTGGGGATTTTTATTTATTTAATTAAAAGAGAGGTTTTCTTTCTATTAAATAAATTAGAAGAATTTTATTTAATTAAATGGGAGGAATTGAATTTAATTAAATAAGAGAAATTTAATTAAAAAGGAGATTAAATCTTTTAATTAAATAAGAGGAATTTTATTTAATTAAAAGAGAGATTAAATCTTTTAATTAGATAAAAATGATCAAACCTTAGGAAATATTGAAATAATTGAATAATTNAATTAATTACAATTTGATCAAGGAAATTGATTTGAATTGAAAATATTCCAAAGCATTGATTCAGAAATTTGATAAATTGATAAAATAATAAATGGGGCCCAAAGTCTAGGCGACCATTTTAGGGTGCATACACTCACTACTACAATTATAAGTACCCTATTAAAGGTAATAGTACATATAAGAGGAAATGCACATGCATTTAGGCTTACAACAATCTGACCCTCATTCAGTTTCACTAATTAATTACAATGAAATTATGGATAGGACTTACTGACCCAAAAATAAACTAACAAATAACATCAACTATGCCAATACAATTCTGATGAAGCTCTGACATATATCACTATCTAATTATCTGCTCTGAAAATCTTTGCATACATATCATATCATTCATATTGTATATCATATCTACACTTCATCACATCCAAAACTCTATCTCATATACTTGATCAAAAACCCAAAATATTAACTCAGTCGGCTCCAACAGGTAACATGCAAAGTGAAGATCATATAACGGTTAAATGTGCATGTTAAACCTCTCCTAGAGACAAATATGATATGTATATTATTGGCTCCATCAAACATAACCATCAAATAGGTAAGATCATCGATCTGATAAGATCGGTAATGGATCTAATGTACTAGTAACTCTGCATAAGATAATTCTCTATCTTCCTAATACATAGAGTATCAAAAATCCACTATACTTTATCACAAAAACTTGCAATCATCAGGTAATGATCTCCATATGATGTAGAAGCATATCTTATCTGCATAAACCATAACTCTTAAACATTTATTCATACCAATCCAAATGGTCTCCCTATAGACTGTCATCTTCATCGATACTTAGTTGTGTTCTCTAAGTATACAATCAATAAATCAATAACTTGTTAGGTAACCATGACAATACAACGTAGTTTCCATCAATGACATCATACCAAGTAGCATAACAATGTCTTTTGCTAACTTTCTCCCCCTTTAGCATTGATGGAAAGACTTAGTGAAAAATGACTAAGTGTCAAAATGCCAAACTCCAAAAACCTTACCAAAAAGACAACTCCCCCTGAGTCCAATAACTCATTTTTCACCAAAAAAATGTCCCCCTTTGACATCAATGGAAAAGGAAGAGATCGTATTCAAAATTTTCCTACCAAATCATATAATTCCGCATATATACAAGTATACCATTTAAGCTAACAAACATTTTTAAAAAATTTCCTTCTAAGATTTGCCAACTTTGTGTCCCAAGTAGTCCTTAGGCTTTCAACAATTAGGATATGACCACAAATAACATATATGCTAACTTCTTAGCCTCAATTACGTTTGGTGGGTTCAGATGATTATATGCATTCTCTATCTTTGCTCTCCCTCTTTGCAAGATATCAATATTAGGTACAATGAGGCTCCTCAGATCACTAAATATACCTCTGGTTCTTGCCTTCTCCACTTCAGGGACTTATGATCTTGTCATTCACCTTAACAATTTCAGATTAATTACTAGAAACAAGTGACTTCAAAGAGTCAAACTGCTTTGCAATAACAGATAAATTATATTCACTTTCCTTTATGAGCTTATCAATGTCTTCCGCATGAATGGAATAATCTTCACATATCCTATGTAATTTTTCTCCAAAAGAAATAGATTCTTTCAACTATTTAACTGTAGCATCCAACAACAATTTATCTTTTTCAATTAAAGAACATAACTAATTGAAACAATTGTCTACATATTCATTTTTACACTTTCACCAAAACTGCTTTTTTCCAAACTATTAAAGTGATCATCAAAAGCATTTATAAGTCCTTCAAGTTGACTAAATGTGTCTTCATACTGTTCTAATGTTTTTACTGGAATAATCTTAATAACAACATTTGTGGCTCTAATCAAGAGTTTTTTCCCTTTCTAAATGGATTTCATTACATGCTCTTTGGCCTTAGCATGAGCCATAGCAGAAAGTCTCATTAGCTCATCTTCATCAAGTGTATCCCACTCAATCAGACCTTGATATTTCATCTCAGTAATCTCTTTCTCAATATTTTGATCTTAGTGTCTCTTTATGCACCAATAAAGATATATATCTCAGACTCATTATACCTCATATGAACTTGTTCTTCATCTGCTCTAACCTTTGTGACTTCACATTCTACATTAGGTTCATTATCCTCTACATATTTCTCATCATCAACCTCAATCGGTTTGTCATATGTGTTCCCTTCATTATTCATAATGTTCTTGATGTCTCTTTGTGTCATGGTTACTTTGTATTTATCAACACCATGAATATCACTTCCACCATCTTCAACCATGTCTAATGAAATAGGAATTCCAGATATAATTAAATCAAGTTCTTTCACTATGGAATGAAATTTAGTGTCAAGCTTGTCAATATATGTCTTATTCTCCTTAGGAGGTAGATGAATTCCACACTGATTATTAGGTAATATTTTTCTAATTTCTTCTTCTATTTCCTCATTGACTTCACCAATCTTTCCACTCATGAGAATATTATTTATTTTCTTGGTTAGCATCTCCTTCTTGGCTTCCTCAAGAAGTAGCTTCATCTCATCATTAGATATGATTGGAGACATTTTTATTATTACACCCTCCATTATCCTCCTATCCCTATCTAGTGCAATCATCCTTCTTTCTTCAATCTTAGAAAATGGGTCATCATGAATTTCACATTTTATCTCAGCTACTACTTTGTTATATTTTCTCAAGTATTCCATGGTGCCTTCGTCTAATCTCTTCCTACCTTTCGCATTAAAAGTGTTATAATATTTCTTTAATGGTAAAAAATGACAAGCTTAATCAATTTATAAAAAATAATATCAACCAGTGACTGAGACTTAGTAGTTGTATCTTGTTGTTTTCCCTTCACAACCTTGGCTTCCTTAGCTCCTTCAGTTCTAATATTCTTCTTGGAATCATCTAACTATGTAGACACATCATCTTCATCATCACAAGCTCTCTTCTATGGAACTCTTCTCTTTTCCTTGAATCTTCTCTTATGTGGCTCAGGTCTAACATTTGGTCTAGTTGATTTAGACTTAGTGACCTTCGATGAAGGTGTCTTTGCTTCTTCTTTCACTTTCCTCAACTTCTCAAACTTCTCAGCTAAATATTTTGTAGAAATTTTGGTTGTTCTCTGGCTTATTGGAATATATTCCAGTGGTGACTCGTCATCCTCAATAGGAATTGGTTTATTTGCCTCAATTTGACTTAGTTCTCCTTCAATCTTCTTCTGTCCAAATTTATTAATTTCTTCTTTGGTACTACTCATTTTATCATTAATTACCTCTACCACATTCTTTGCTCTTCTCTTCACACTAGCTTGTGTCAACTCAAGATTAACCTTCTAACTTTTCTCTTGATAGGTGCCAAACCTTTCTCCCTCAGGATCAACAGATTATTTAAGAATGTTAGTTACATACCTCTCAATTATATCTACATCTATCTCATATCACATAGGCATTATCTATGATGTTCTTGGAATAACTGCTTCCACACAACATGCATCTATCTCTACCATAAAACATACTGAGTTTACATACTTCTCTACAAGTTCTTTAGTTATTCTTCCTACTTTGCATTTGTTTCTAATATATTTTAAAGAATCACCAAAATTCTTTTGATACATCTTCTTGTTTCTACATCCTATAATACTAACAAATTTGAAGTACAACTGGTACATTCCTATCCCATACAAAATTTTCCTTTTCCAAAAATAAATTTAGAAAATAGAAGAATGTGTGAATTATGAGAGATCCATATTTGAATATTTGTGATTTTTCCTTCTTAATTTTCTTCAAATTATCCATCAACTTGTCTCTCATAATCTCACAAAAATCTATTTTTGTATTCTCTTTCAACACTCTATAGGCACTATAGATGATGGTAGCATAAATAGAGTTTATCTTGTTGTTGTAAACTTTGGAACCTAGGACCATAGATGAAAACTTTACATATTTATGCTAGATATCTTCTATGGTCATAGCTCTCTGATCCCATTTTGATTTAGTCAACTATGTAACCAAATATTTCTTTGAAGCTCTCAAAGTAGGTACATCACCCATTTGATTGAAACATGTTATTGCTTCCAATACCACTTTAGTATTTTTGCATGCTTTGTACTCAAGCCAGAAAAATTGGTCGTGAATTCTTCTCAACATAATACATATCCCCTCTAGTTCAGTAAAGATGCAGAAATCAACATGCCACCCCAGTTTTATTTCTCCAACATTCTTGTACCAATCCTTCAAGCTTACATTCATACATAGTGATTTGTATTGCCTATGAATATCTACCTCTCCCAATTCTTCTGATTTATAGTGTATATATACCCTAATACATTCAACATATAAAAATCCATGAAAAACATGTGAAAATGCTCCATCAGAATCATCTTCAGTGGATTTTACCAAGTGTTTATTGAAATCATATCAATTCCTCTCCTTAATATCAATTACCATTCGTGTATCCATCTCTATCGATCAATTCATGAAGATATGAAGTGATAAATACCATTTTGATGAATAGTAGGGTTTGTCGGTAAATCTTCTCCTCATGCTTTGGTCTCTAATCAAATACTTTTCAAACCATCTTTAAGATCATTCTCTAGATAGCATGGTGCCAAATGATATCCAAATATACCCTTTTATCCTTCCAATAAACTTGATAAAGTAAGTCAACAATAAATGTTGTTCATACCCTAACTTATAAAGATACGTCCATCAATACCATAAGATCTATCTATGATTCTCAAAAATTCCACTCTTTTAGATGAGATTGATAGCATAGATTTCCAATTAGTTTCTTCTCCTACTATATCAATTGCCAACATCAATTATGAAAATTTGGGACTTCATTTGAGATTTTCTGTGAAATTTCCTCTTAGGTTTTCAATCAAATTAAGTAGATGAATAAGTCTCCACACCAGGAGCTGGTGTGATCTGATCTATAGCATCAATTAATTATTTTTTTACCAATTATTTCTCATTTCCTTCTTAACTTCATCAACATCAATTTATTTTCCTTTACTGTCATTTCTTACACTGTTCTTCTCAACTGATCCATTCATTCTCATCTCAACATTATTATATATACAATTTTTAGCTATATGATGATAATTATTGCATTTGTAACATATAACATTTTGGATTTACATACCCCTAATTAAGTGGGTTTGTCTTCAGTCTGCATTCTTTCACAATGTGTCCAAATTTATTACATTTGAAAAAAGTAATGTTCTACCAGTTCACAAGATTGTTCATTTTGGATCTACATTCATTTGATTTGTGCCCATACTTGTAACAAGTGAAACAATATCCTGAAAATGTGTTATTCTTTCGTTTGCACTCCTTTTCTCTATGCACAAATCTATTGCATGTATAGAATCTTCCATTGAGCATTTGTATAGTAGGTGTCTTCTTAGGCTGTTCCATTATTTCATCTGAATTACTAATTTCATGTCTAGTTCTAGACCTTTCTCCCTTTTCAAATCCCAAACTTTTCTTCTCTCCAAGTGTCCTTTGACTTTCAATTCTCTCATTAAGTTTTGTAGTACCAAACTTGAACTTTTATGGAATCTCCTTAGATGATGCAAGCTTTCTTCTCAATATCTCATTTATGTTAGAATAACTAAGAGGGAGGAGGCGGGGTGGGGGGGNGGGGCGGAAATCAGTGGCCTCAAAAATTAATCCAATAATCCAACCAAAAATTATATCAGAAATATAATACCTCTATTTATCTTTATTCCTACAAGATGTGTGCCTTTAAGTAATCTTATCAAATATATACTGCTCGGTGAGTATACTATTTGTCTCTTTCTATCTTTTACCAAATAGCAGTAATTGAACTTAGTGTTCACTGACCAATCTTGTTTTAGTAATGTGGAAAAGGAAAACATAAAATAAATCAACCATAATCACATTTGACACATGGATTTTTAATGTGGAAACCATGTTAAGGGAAAAGCTACTTGTGACTGGTAACCTAAAATTTTCACTCTTCTGAAGTGAGCTCGTTGAAGAGCCAACCCTGTTAAAGGTTACAAACACACTTTTAAGTGCAACCTTGTTAGAGGATTTAAAACTAAAATTTTATCATTTGACCTAGCATTCACTATGATGTCAACATGAAAAACCTTTTGATACTCTTGAGTATCTCAATACAATAAGGATGGTTAAATCCCACCCGGTTAAGATATTTTCTGAACCAATGGTTAAACTAAAATAGTAAATGATCTGTTCAACAATACAACTTTAACTTGTAGATTTTTAGATTTATTGTAATTCCATAATACCTCTCTGATCAATGTTCTCTTTAATTCCTTTTCTCCCCTTATTTCTTCTTTCTTCTCGGTGGATGTTGTTGCTTCTCTATTGCTCGGTGTCTACAAAATTCTTGGCTCTGTTCTTCAGCCTATATGATCAGATATGCATGAAGACTTCTATCTTTACAAGAATTATATTGAGCATTCCTCCTCTCATAATGAATTACTTGTCTCTTTATATAGACATGATTTTACCATTTAATGTCCTTATCTTTCTTGTTCTTGACGTAGATTGCCTCTTGATCCACAATTCTTGCCATGCATTGCTTTAATCTTTAAAGCTTTACCTTAGTTTTATTCCATAGATTTCTCCTTGAAAACTATGAATAAAACTAGCTTTAAATATTTAGTTCAACTGGTCAATAAAAACAAAGTAATCAATTAGTTAACTCTAATTATAGCTCCTTCCAACTAAGTGTTTTGTCATTTCCTAACTCCATTTCTGATCGGTGATCAACTCTTAGTTAGCTCGGTCATTGAGTCTAGTTTTCCTCGGGCATCAAATTCAATTCTTCTTGGTGACCACTTTAGTCATGCTTGGTATTGTAGTGCTCGGCATACACTGTGATTTCTCAGGGTTATCTGTCCATCGGTGTGGAGTGTCTGTTGGTGTTTGCTGTCACTCGGTGTACACTGGCTTTATATGTTTACCGATAACATAAAATTAATCTCTTTGGTTTCTTGAAGTATATGACAATATGTATATGACCAATGAGATTATATCAAGTTGACATCAATGACAATACAATACATTAACTGATTTAATGTCTTACCTTTACTTTTTACAGCTTAGTGATCATCAACTTATCATCTTCAAACATTCAATCAGTTATAGTTCATCAATCTCTCACTTTGGAATTGATGGCAACATACTATCAACACAATATGAAATATGCCATAACATGTACCAAACTTATTTTTTTATGACCAATTCAAATACCTGACTCTCGGTAAGCTCTTCTAGCTTAGATTTGATTCTTGCAGAGTGCTTCTCTTCATTCCCTTCACTGGATAGGTGTAGCACTTCTATCTTTTTGCTTTTGTCTCTCCCTTTTCTATAGAATATCTTCTCCCTTTTCTGGATAGATATGCAGTGTTAACTTTTCTTCAATTCTCTCCCTTGGATGGATTTTTCTTTGAATCTTTCTCTCCCTTTTTAGAATCATCTTCTTTCTATGATTTTTTCTCCCTCTTTGACTTTTCCTCTCCCTGATGGATATTTTATTCTCTCCCTTTGGATGATTATGATATATTATTTCATATGGATATATTCCTCCCCCTTTAACAACAATGCAAAACAAAATAATATCATGACTATATTCCTCTCCATTCTGTCCATTAGTACTGCAACTCTGTAGTATCCAACATAATCTCTGGTGTTCGGTTCAGATAAGTACCTTCTTGTACTGATATGTCATTGTAGTCCATATCTTTTCTTGCATCAACATGATTGATCTTCTATTAATGTATAGGCTGATGCAGCCTTCTAGTCAGCTTAGTGACCAGTAGACAAGGGCTGGACCCCTAATCTATTCGTCAGGTACTCAAATGTATCTTTTGGAAATGGCTTTGTGAATATGTTTTCCAATTGTTGTTTGGATTGGAAATATTACAGTATCACCTCTTTCTCTTGTACTTGTTCCCTCAAGTAATGATACTTAATTGCAATGTGCTTTGTCTTAGCATGCATCACAGGGTTCTTTGAAATGTTGATAGCATTTGTATTATCACAATAGATAATTACTGGTTCAAGAATTTCCATGTTCATACCTTTCAGCAATTGCTTGATCCATGCAATGTTAGAGAAATTCATAGTAGAAATCACATATTCTTCTTCTGTAGTTGAATCAGATATGCATCCTTGATTTTTACTTATCCATGTGACAAGTTTGTCACCCATAAAGAATGCTCCTCCTATTATGCTCTTTCTATCATCTATGTTTCTAGCCCAATAAACATCTATATAGACTTGAAGCTCAAATTTGCCTTCTTTATTATACCACAAACCATAGTATTCGATATTCTTTAGATATCTCAGAATTCTTTTAACAGTAGTCATGTGTGATTCCTTGGGATTGGCAGATAATATTGCAACTATACCAACTGCATGCGCTATATCTTGTCTAGTATGTACAACATACATTAGTTTGCCAATCATAGATCTGTATAGGGTCTAATTTACCTCGGTAGTCTTTTCTTCCTTTGTCAATTTGCATCCAGTTGTTATAGGTGTTCCCACTGGTTTGGATTCCTCCATTTTGAATATCTTCAAAACTTCTTTGATGTATTTGGATTGTGTGATGTAGATGCCTACGTCCTGGTGTAGGATCTATAGACCAAGAAATAATTTTATCTCTCCAAACATTGACATCTGAAATTATTTTCTCATTTCATTAGAAAATGATTTGTATAACATATCATTACCTCCAAATATGATATCATCAACAAATATCTCAGCAATCAAGATATTATCATTAGTATCTCCTTTCAAATATAGATTAGTGTTATCACTTGTTCTCACAAATCCAATACTAATGTGATAAGATTAAATTATTTCATACCATGCTCTCGGTGCTTGTTTCAATCCATACAAGGCTTTATGTAGTCTACAAACCATGTTCCTCTTGTTAGGATCAACAAACCCTTTAGGTTGTTCAATGTATACCTCCTCTTCTAGTATTCCATTTAGAAATGTAGATTTTACATCCATTTGGTACACTTTGAATCCTTTGAAAGCAGCATAAGCAAGTAGAATGCTTACTCCTTCTAGTTTAGCAACGGGTGTAAAGGTTTCTCCATAGTCAATACCTTCTTCTTGTGCATACCCTTTGCATACCAGTCTTTCTTTGTTCCTTGTGACTTCTCCATTCTCATTCAGTTTGTTTCTGAATATCCATTTGGTACTAATGACATTTTTATCATTAGGTCTAAGTACTAATGTCCATGTTTTGTTCTTCTCAATCTGTTCAATCTCTTCGTTCATTGCACTAACCCATTCTTGATTCTAAAATGTAGTATTAACAGATTTAGGCTCAAAATCACAAATCAAACATCTAGTGTTTAGTGACTTACTTCTTGTTCTCATTCCATCTCTTTTGTCTCCAATGATTTAGTTCTGTGGATGGGGTCTTCTGACATATTTGGCAAGAACAGGTTCAGATGTCTATTCATCATCCTGATCTTCATTGTGATCGTCATCACTTGGATCAACATTATGATCATTTTCCTAATTTTTTGTGTGTTTGTTGCTTGTTTGTATTGTTTTGATGCTCGGTAGCAATACACTATTGCTCGGGCAAGGTGTCACATTCTTTTATGTAGAAAAATCTATTGTAATCTTCTAGTTCCTTTTTTCTTTCCTCATCATTTTTTTCAGAAAATTCATCCACTTTAACATTGCACTTTCAATGATTTTTTTAGAGGATTTGTTAAGACATTTATAAGCTTTGCTTTTGGTAGAATATCCTATAAATATTCCTTCATCACTTTTGGAGTCAAGTATCCCATTTCTACCATCTTTCAATATATAGCATTGACTTTGAAAAATTCAAAAGTAACTACAATTTGGTGTGTATCCATACCATAGCTCATAAGGTATCTTATTGGTGTCTTTCTTCAATTGAACTTGGTTTAATATATAGATAGTAGTACTTACAGCTTCTCTCCAGAATGTTTGTGTGATGCCTTTTTCAATCATCAATGTTCTTGCATAATCAACTATTGATCTATTCCTTCTTTCAGTAATCCCATTTTGTTGTGGTGTTCTCGGTGCAGAAATTTGTCTTGTAATTCCATGCTCATTACAAAAGTTAGTGAATTCATCATAAATAAATTCTCCTCCTCTATCTAATCTTAGACATTTCAGTTCCTTTCTACTTTGTTTTTCAACTATAGATTTATACCATTTGAAAATCTTAAATGCTTATTATTTCTCTTTTAAGAACAAGACAGTCATCGTCCTAGAATAATCATCAACAAATAGAATGAAGTATATATCACCATAATATCTCTTTGTTCTCATTGGTCCACATAAGTCAGTATGGACTAACTCTAGAGTAGCATTAGATGTGTAGGTTTTTCTCTTGCAACTAGACTTTTTCATTTTACCTTTTTGACAATTCTTACACATGACATGGTTGGGCTTTGATATGATTGATAAGCCTCTTACCTTTATTTTATTGCTTATCCTAACCATGTTGTCAAAATTCACATGACATAACCTTTTATGCCACAACCAAATGTCTTCATTTCTAGCCAATAAACAAGTGGTCTCAATATTATCAAAATAGAATAGGTTACCTTTTGTTTGTTTACCAGTACCAATCAACCTTCCTATTTCATTATAGATCTTTGCCTTTTTGTTCTCAAATGCAACTTGGTGACCTGTGTTATTCAGCTGTGAAACACTCAATAGATTATAGTTAAGTCCTTTCACCCAATATGCATTTTCACATCTGATCATATTATTCAACATGATGGTTCCTTTACCTTCTACTGGACAAGGTGAGTCATTACCCATCCTTACTGATCCACCATTATAATATTAAAAATTTTCAAACTTTTCCTTATCTCCAGTCATGTGGTGAGTAAAGCCACTATAAATAATCCAAATATCATTTTTTCTAACTTTAGATATGAGTGCACTTTCAACATACATTTTTTCTTCGTCTGAATCATCCTTCATAGCAAGAAATAGTACCTCAATATCTTCATTAGATTTGGTGTCAGTATTTTTAGATTTGTTCTCAACTAGGTAACAAGCCTTCTTGCCTTTGTCCTTGTAGTCTCAGTTGTCTCTTCTATCAGAGTGTTGGTTGCTTCTATAGTCTCAGTCATCACTTCTGCCAAACTTCTTTTCATAAGATCTATCATTATTTCTATCATCTTTTCTCTTGTTAGGGCATCTAGCAGCAAAGTGTCCAATTTCTTTACAATTAAAACAGACCAATGGTAATTTACCTTTGTATCTACCTCTGCCTCTTTGCAATCTTCTAACCATTAGTGCTTCAATTTCATAAAGTTCTTGTTCATCACCATCACTTTCACTATCATTTCTCATAGTGTGTTTATGACTTGATTTACTTATTTTCAGAGAAGATTTGAATCCAGACTCAATAGTTGGTAAGACAATGTTGTTAATGTTATTCATCTCAAATGAAATAAGTCTACCAATCAAAATATTAAGAGTAACATTGTTATTTTCTACTGCTCTCATTTCTTGAATTGCAGATACTCTAATAGCATAAACATGTAGTAATGTTCTTAGAATTTTACTTACCACTATTTCTTCTTCAGGTACACATTCTACTCCTTGGATAACATTAAAAATATCTTTGATTATGCTACTGTACTAAGTTATGTTCTCTCCTTCTTTCATTATTATGTCATCAAACTTTCCTCTTAGGCTTTCAACCTTAGCTCTCCGCACATTTGTATCTCCTCCATGTACTAGCTTGAGTTTGTACCACATTTTCTTTGAAGTGGTGCATGATTTGACTATTGGAAATATTGTTGGAAAGCTACAATGGAAACAAATGTTGTTTTTTCATTGATGTCAAACCTTAACTGTTGAGACTATTTCTATCTATTTAAGTACCATATCTATTGATTGATAAAGGAGATTTAACAAGAAGACCAAGTGGAATGGTTGAGTTATGGGAAATCACAAGGGTACTTGATCAGTTGGAACATTGGTAGAGTAATGTGTTGTTTATCTTTTGATGACAGTTTACTATAAATAGTTTATGTCGAGCGCCAGTAAAATGCTGAGCGAAGTCAGTGATGATCGAGCGCCTGTAAATTGTTGAGGAAACCAATGATGACAGAGCAGAAGAACACAGTGTTGGCCGAGCATCAGTATTTTGGTAATTGTTGAGATTTGAGATCTCTGGCTGACATAATTGATTTTATTGGGATATGTAAAGGTAATTTAGGATAAGCAAGATTTCTCCACACTATGTAAATGCACGGGTAACCATAATTAATGCATGGATCAAATATTTAATTTGTGATTTCTTTGGAGAAATAAATTAAATGTAAAGATGGAAAGATCTATTGGATCTTACCTAACCTAAGATCTACGATCTTGATTAAGCAGAAAAAATATTTATCTGACCAAGATAAAGAGGTATATGATAACCTCAAGAGGTTATTCAAGAAGTATGATATGTATGCAAAGTATGCAAGAGGATTGCATAGTTAATTGACTGATTGACATGATCTAGCAGAGAAGGCTGAACAAAGAAGCAGAAAGTTGTGAAAGTGATTGCATGACAGATTTCCAAGTAGATCTGAAGATTGAAATGAGAATGGAGTCCGCTGAGTGAATTAGCATTAGAGCTAAATTGGATCTGGATTTGCAAAGTAAGTTGTATGTATCAGATCACACTTGCTGATTACTTTCTAACCATTGTATCAGTCAAAATCCTTTAACTAGGTTGACCTAACAGTCATTGTATAAATCCCTCTAGCAAGGTGACATTCAGGTGGAATGTTCTAAGTCCTCTAACAAGGCCACCCCTGACAGGGTGATTAAATCCTTTAACTAGGTCATATTTAGCAATGTGTTTTGTAACCTTTAACAGGGTTGGCTCCTAACATAGATCACTTCAGAAGAGTGAAAAGTTGATAGCATTTTATTGGTGGTTTTTCCCATATTGGGTTTCCATGATAAATTCTGGTGTCAACTTGTCTGAATGTTTATGTTGTATTTTACTATTAAGTTTCTACAAACTGATTACATCTGAAAAGTAAACTTCATATGTATGTTGTTGTTTTATGTTATTGCTACCGAGGAGATCTAAGTTGTTCAATTGGTATAAAGTTTAATTGGGCACATCTAGACCAGAGGATAACTGATTCACCCCCCCTCTCAGTTATTTTGAATTCATTCTAGCAATTGGTATCAGAGCTTTGGTCTCTTGAAAATAGTTTGAAGGTACTTGGAGCAAAATATCAAAGATGTATAAAAAGGAGGTACCGAAGTTGAACAAAGATAACTTCCCTGCATGGCAGAGTTTGATGAAATTGCATCTAGCTAGTATTGGTGATTCTGCTAAACACTATATTGAACATTATTATGTATCCCCCACTACACCTACCACAGCTACACAGTTAAGAGAAAAGTAGGAGCACAATCAAGAAATATTGGAGATTGCATCATCTCTGAACTATCATGAGTTTGAAGACATAAAGAACTACACAAATGCGAAGCAGATGTGGGATGCCCTAGCAACTATCTATGTAGGAGATACAAATGTGCTAAGAGCCAAATTTGAAAGCTTGAGAGGTAAGTTTGATGAAATGAAAATGCAAGAAGGAAAAAATATAGTTCAATATTATGGTAGGATAAAGGAAGTTGTAAATTCTATTAGAGGAGCTAAGGGAACCATTGATGATAACACCATTATGAGCAAGGTACTGAGAACTATTCTTCCTGTATATGCTATTAGAGTCTCTGCAATTCAACAGTTGAGATGTACCTCTAATAATAATTTGACTTTGGAAGGTCTGGTAGGCAAACTTACAGCATTTGAGATGTCAAATTTTGATAACTACACTCCACAAGCTATTGAATTTGCATTCGGATCCCAGTTGGTCCTTAACAAATCAAAGAAAGGAAATAAATATGTGAACAATGATAGTGACACTATAGATGATGATCTGGAAGAACTTGAAGCACTCATGGAAAAAAGACTATCTAGAGGAAAAGGAAAATTCATAGGTAAACTTCCTATCATTTGTTTTTCATGTAACAAAGTTGGTCATATTGCTGCAAGATGTCCTGATAAGGATGAAAAAGATGAAAGAAGAAACAACAAGTCTAAAGACAGAAAGGATTACCGAGACTTCAGAAAGTATAAGGATTACAAAGACAAAGGTAAGAGATCTTTTTATATAGCTAAAGAAGATTCTGACAAATCTGATGAAAATGATATAGAAGTTGTGTATGTTGCTATGAAAGATGATTCTGATGATGATGAGAAAATTGCACTAATTTCTTATATGAGTAAAGGTGACCGTTGGGTTATTGACACTGGTTGTTCACATCACATGACTAGTGATAAAGATAAATTTGAAACCCTAGATTAGTGTAATGGTGGTTATGTTAAATTTGGTAATGACGCACCATGTCTTGTTAAAGGGAAAGGATCAATTAACTTGACTGACAAGATTATATGTGACAATGTATATTGGGTTGATGATCTTAATTATAATTTATTGAGTGTTGCATAGCTGAATACTTCTAGTTATAGAGTTGAATTCCATCACAGGAAAGCAAAGATCTATGATTCCAATGGAGAAATAGTTGGAAGTGGTGAGCAGAATAAAGGTAACTTGTTCTATCTGGATTTAACTATTGAGACATGCTTGTTTGCACATTATAATGATGTTTGGTTATGGCATAAAAGGTTGTGTCATGCCAAATTTGATAAATTGGTAAGCATAAGCAAATTTAAAAAGGTTAGAGGGCTGCCTAAGTTAAAGAAACTTGAAAATGCAATGTGTAAGCAATGTCAATTGGTTAAGATGAATAAATCTAGTTTCAAGAGAAAAAATCATACTTCTAAGCAAATTTTGGAATTAGTTCAAATTGACCTTTGTGGACCCATTAGTGAGAAAAGTTACTGTGGAGATGGATATTTCATCCTATTTGTTGATGATTACTCAAGAATGATGACTGTTATGTTTCTTAAAGAAAAATATGATGCATTCCAGTTATTTAAATGGTACATGAAAAAAGTTGAAAAGGAAACAGGTAAGCATCTAAAATGTTTAAGATCTGATAGAGGAGGAGAGTTTATTTCTAATGAGTTTAACAGGTTCTGCAATGACCAAGGGATAAAAGGATAGATGTCCACACCTAGGACACCACCACAGATTGGTATTTCTGAGAGAAGGAACATATCTATCATGGATTGTGCCAGAACATTAATGATGGAGAAAAATGTTGCACAGAAATATTGGAGAGAAGCTATAAGTACAATAGTTTATACCCTGAACAGAGTACAAGTCAAGAAAGGTACTAATGCTACACCTTATGAGCTATGGTATGGATATGCACCTAATGTAAGATATTTCAAAGTTTTTGGAAGAAAATGTTTCATACTGAAGGATAATAGAAATGGAAAACTTGATGCTAAAGGTGAGGAAGGCATATTTCTTGTTTATTCAACGAAAAGTAAAGCATATAAGTGTTTGAATTCTAACACTAAAAAAAATGTGGAAAGTGAAAATGTTAGAATTGATGAATATGTAGAAAGAAATGAAGCTGAAAGTACACGGGAACCTCAGAGTTAAAAATTATTTGTCTATATGGATAAGGAATATTCTAACACATTACTTGAAACTAAGAACAAGGTTGTCGAGAAATAGCTAGCACCTGTCGAGTCACAGACTGAGATTATTGGGCAATAGGAGGTAATTGCCGAGCTATCTGATGGAGATGCTGAGTCACAAAATCAACCTGAATTGAACATGAATGATCAATCTGAAGTAGAAAAAGAACCTACTCTAGCAAAGTATGTAAGGAGGCACCATAAACCTAATCAAATTATAGGATCGAAGGATTCTACAGCCATGAGAAGAAGTAAGTTGAGAGAAGATACATGCTTGTTATGTGATTCAGAGCCTAAAATAGTAAAAGATGCCTTAGAACAATACTTGGACACTTGTACCTAGGCCAAATGACAAGAATGTAATTGGTACTAAGTGGGTATTCATAAATAAGTTGGCTGAACATGGAGAGGTAACAAGAAACAAAGCTAGACTGGTATGCAAGGTTTATGCACAAGAGGAAGGAATTGACTATGGAAAAACATTCGCTCCAGTTGCAAGATTGGAAGGAGTAAGAACCTTATTTGCATATGCAGCCTACAGAGGTTTTAAAGTCTATCAAATGGATGTGAAGTCAACATTTCTAAATGGAATATTAGAAGAAGAATTTTACGTTGAACAAGCTGATGGATTTATTGAACCAAGTAAGAGGAGCATGGTTTTCAGATTACACAAAAAACTATATGGACTGAAGCAAGCACCAAGAGCATGGTATGAGAGATTACACAATTATCTGATGAAGATTGGATTTGATAGAAACAATGAAAAGAAAAATCTATATTTGAAGACAGAGCAAAGTAAAGGTACTTTATTAGCTGAAATTTTTGTTGATGGCATTATATTTTGTGGACAAGATGTGTTATGCCAAGCATTTGCAAAGGAGATGCAAATTGAATTTGAGATGTCTATGTTTGGTGAGATAAAAAAATTTGTTGGCTTACAAACATATCAGATGAAGAATGGTATCTATATTACTCAATCAAAAGATGCCAAGGAGATACTAAAAATTTTTGGAATGGAAGATTCAAAACCAGTGAGTAAACCCATGGCTACTGGACAAAAGTTAACAAAAAATGATGAGACAAAAGAAGTAAATCAAACCCTTTACAGGTCAATGATTGGAAAGCTTCAATATGTTGTACACAACAGACCTGATATTGCACTGGCTATTGGTATTGTTGAAAGATTTTCTTCCAATCCCAAGGAAACTCATATGATGGCAGTAAAAATGATTCTGAGATATTTGAAAGGAAGAGATGAATATGGTTTGTATTACAAAAAGAATGATAAGTTTGAGCTCAGAGTTTATACTGATTTTGATTGGGCTGTAAATGTTGATGATAGAAAGAGCACCATAAGAGGAGCATTTCTTTTAGGAAAGAAATTGGTTTCATGGACAAGAAAGAAATAGAATTGCACCTCACAATCTACAGTTGAAGCTGAGTATGTGGTAGCAGCAGTTAATTGTTCTAATATTGTATGGTTGAAGATACTACTGAAAGGTATGAAAGAAGAGATCACAGAACTAGTTGTCATATATTGTGATAACACGAGTGCCATTAATATTTCTAAGAACCCTGTTATGCACTCCAAGATAAAGCATATAGCTATCAAGTATCATTACTTGAGGGAGCTAGTTCATAAAAAGGAAGTGAGACTGGAATATGTGAATACCAAGGAATAGTTAGCAGATATATTTACAAAGGGACTACCCAAGGATGCTCATGAGTATCTGTGAGGTAAATTAGGGGTGATTCCCCTAACTGAGGCTAATTAATTCACAATGGTACTGTTGCATCAAATGTTATATTCAGAATATTTTACACATTGATGCACAGGCAGTCACACTTTAGGATGCTGCCTAAAGCTGTGAAAGACAGAAAAAGATAGAAAAGAGGATCAGTCATAAGCAAGATGATAGGAACAACATGATACAAATTTTAGAATAGAAGAATCAGCATGATGAAGATGTTAATGTCTTTGGCATTGTTGTCAAAGAGGGAGAAGTTTACTGAAAGAGGGAGAGTTTACTACTTAGAGAAAAAGAGATTATTGAAAAAGAGATTAATGAAAGAGGGAGTCTACAGATGAATAGAAACAGAAAAGACATTAGTATGATCATAGACACAGAGGGAGAAAATTTTTACAAGATGAGAATCAAAATGAAGCTAAAGACATTAATGAAGATTTGTTCATATCAAGGAACACAAATTTTTTGATTGTATGGTAACTATGGTTGAAAATTATTGTTTTATTGTTTAGTGTTGCCATCAATGCCAAAGAGGGAGATTGTTGGAAAGCTACAATGGAAACAATTATTGTTTTGTCATTGATGTCAAACCTTAAATGGTGAGACTATTGATATCTATTTGAGTACCATATCTATTGATTGATAAAGGATATTTAACAAGAAGACCAAGTGGAATGGTTGATTTATGGGAAATCACAAGGGTACTTGATCAATTGGCACATTGGAAAAGTAATGTGTTATATATCTTTTGATGATAGTTTACTGTAAACAGTTTATGCCAAGCGCCAGTAAAATGCTGAGAGATGTTAGTGACGACCGACTGCCAGTAAATTGCCGAGGAAACCAGTGATGAAAGAGCAGAAGAACATAGTGTTGGTCAAGAAGTGGTATTTTGGTAATTATTGAGATTTGAGATCTCTAGTTGACATAATTGATTTTATTGGGATATGTAAAGTTAATTAAGGATAAGAAAGATTGGCCCACACTATGTAAATGCACAGATAACCATAATTAATGCATGGATCAAAGATTTAATTTGTGATTGCTTTGGAGAAATAAATTAAATGTAAAGATGGAAAGATCTGTTGGATCTAACCTAACCTAAGATCTACAATCTTGATTAAGTGGCAAAAGATTTATCTAACCTAGATTAAGAGGTATATGATAAACTTAAGAGGTTATTCATGAAGTATGCTATGTATGTAGAGTATGCAAGAGGATTGCATAGTTAATTAACTAATTGGCATGATCTAGCAGAGAAGGCTAAACAAAGAAGTAGAAAGTTGTGAAAGTGATTGCTTGATGGATTTCCAAGCGGATCTGAAGATTGAAATGAGAATGGAATCCACTCAGTGAATTAGCATTAGAGATGAATTGGATCTAGATTTGCAAAGTAAGTTGTATGTATCAGATCACACCTGTTGATTACTTTCTAACCATTGTATCAGTAAAATTCCTTTAACCAGGTTAACCTAACAGTCATTGTATAAATCCTTCTACCAAGGTGACATTCATGTGGAATGTTCTAAGTCCTCTAACAAGGCCACTCTTGACAGGGTGATTAAATCCTTTAACGAAGTCACATTTAGCAATGTGTTTTGTAACCTTCAATAGGGTTGGCTCTTAACAGAGCTCACTTCAGAAGAGTGAAAAGTTGATAGCATGTTATTTGTGGTTTTTTCCATATTGAGTTTCCATGTTAAATTCTGGTGTCAACTTGTGTGAATTTTTATGTTGTGTTTTACTATTAAGTTTCTATAAACTGATTACATGTGAATAGTAAACTGCATATGTATGTTGTTGTTTTATTTTATTTCTTCTGAGCAGATCTGAGTTTTTCAATTGGTATAAAGTTTAAATGGGCACATCTAGACTTGAGGATAACTGATTCACCCCCCTCTAAGTTATTCTAAATTCATTCTAACATTGAAATATTCAAATTCAGCATAAGATAATGAAGAAGCAAGTTCTATTATCATATAATTGTGTTCATTTTTGTCTCCCAATTGATCAATAGTCAGATGTCCTGTCGATGCAACATATTCATTATCTAAGTATTGAGTGACATCATTTCCAATATTTGATAGGTAGAGTCTTATCCTGCTTTTCCATGATGCAAAGTTGTCTCTTTTCAACTTAGGTGCATCCCTTTTACTATCTTGTGATCTTTATCTTGAGTCTTTAAACTCTCTTCCAAGAACACAAGCTCTGATACCAACTGTTAGAATAACTGAGAGGGGATAGGGGGTTAAATTGGTGGCCTAAAAAATTAATCCAATAATCCAACCAAAACTTATATCAGAAATATAATACCTCTAGTTATCTTTAGTCCTACAAGATGTATTCCTTTAAGTAATCTTATCAAATATATACTGCTTGGTGAGTATACTGTTTGTCTCTTTCTAGCTTTTATCGAATAACAGTAATTAAACTTAGTGTTTACCGACCAATCCTATTTTCGTAATGTGTAAAGAAAAACATCAAATAAATGAACCATATACACATTTGACACATGGATTTTTAATGTGGAAACCCTGTTAAGGGAAAAACCACTTGAGACCGGTAACCCAAAATTCTCACTCTTCTGAAGTGAGCTTGGTGAAGAGCCAACCCTGTTAAAGTTTACAAACACACTATTAAGTGCAAGCTTATTAGAGGATTTAAAAATAACAGTTTATCATTTGACCTATCATTCACTATACTATCAACATGAAAAAACTTTTGATACTCTTGAGTATCTCAATACAATAAGGATAGTTAAATCCCACTCAGTTAAGAGATTTTCTAAATCAACGGTTAAACTGAAAAAGTAAATGATCTGTTCAATAATACAACTTTAACTTGCAAATTTTAAGATCTTTTGTAAGTACATAATACCTCTCTAATAAATGTTCTCTTCAATTCCTTTGCTCCACTTCTTTCTTCTTTCTTCTTGATGAATGTTGTTTCTTCTTTGTTGCTTGGTGTCTGCAGAATTCTTGGCTCTGTTCTTTAGCCTGTATGATCATATCTAAATGAAGAATTTTATCTTCACCAAAATTATATTTAGAATTCATCTTCTCATAATGAATTACTTGTCTCTTTATATAGACATGATTTCACCATTTACTGTTCTTTTCTTTCTTTTTCTTGATGTAGATTGCCTCTTGATCCACAAATCTCGCCATGCATTTCTTTAATCTTTAAAGCTTTGCTTTAGTTTTATTGGGTAGATTTCTCCTTGACAACTATGAATAAAACTAAGCTTTAAATCTTTAGTTCAAATGGTTTTTGAAAACAAAGTAATCAATCAGTTAACTCTAATTATAGCTCCTTCCAGCTAAGTGTTTTGTCATTTCCTTACTCTAGTTCTGATCGGTGATCAACTCTTAGTTAGCTTGGTCATTGAATCCAGTTTTCCTCGGGCATCAACTTCAATTATGCTTTGTGAACACTCAATTTATGCTCATTGTTGTGGTGCTCAATATACACTATGACTACTCGAGGTTCTTTGTCCATCGGTGTGTACTGTCTGTCAGTGTTTATTGTCACTCGGTGTACACTGGCTTTATATATTTACCGATAACATAAACTTTATCTCTTTGATTTCCTGAAGTCTATGAAAATATGTATATGACCATTCAAATTATCAAGTTGACATCAATGACAATACAATACATTAACTAATTTAATGTCTTGCATTTACTTTCTATAACTCGGTGATCATCAACTTATCATCTTCAAATATTCAATCAGTTATAGTTCATCAATTTACTCTATCCAATTCCTTCTCATTATATTTAGATTCCTCAAGGTAAACTTGCAACTATCAAAATTCATTATTAATCTTGTAGCATTCATCAGTTTTAGCCTTCATGGATTTATCAAGAGCCTTGTTTTCTTCTATTTATTTAGCCATCTTGATTTCCATGGATTCTATCTCATTCTTTAGTTTTTATTTTTTCTTTCACAATCTTCTCATACTCTTTAGGTTTGTTGTCTTTAGTAGGTGCTGAGTCACCAACTTTTTGTGATAGCTGATCGACGAGGTCTTTCCTCTTTCCTCTGGATTCCCTCAATTGTTCTTTTAGATTGCCAATGAATCTATCAACATTTTTTAACTTTTCTTTTAGATCAAGGATGTGAGCATTTGATTTGTCTAGATCATCAAATTCATTCAAAAGCTTCTTGTGAATACTGCTAGGTGCTTACATCATGATCTCCGTCAAGCTATTAAAATTATTCCAAGGAACTAGGCTCTGATACTAATTGTTAGAATTAGGAAGCGCCGAGAGGGGGGGGGGGTGAATTGGTGCATCAATAATTTTTACTTTATTAATCTAATACAAAAAATTATTAAAACAAATAACTAAAAGAGAACAGAATAAGATAAACATGTACAACATCATAGCACCATGATTTATTTTCAAGGAAAACCCTATTAAGGAAAAAACCCCGGTGGGGATGGTACCCACAAATATATCACTACTACAGTAATAAGTGCCCTATTCAAAGAAATAGTAAATATAAGAGGGAATGAACATGCATTCAGGCTTACAAACTAGAGCTTAAAAATCAATACAAAACAACAATTTGAACCTCAGTTGAATTCACCGATTAATTACAATAAAATTATGGATAGGACTTACTATCCCAAAACTGAATTGACAAATAGCATCAACTATGCCAATACATTTTTGATGAAGCTCTAATGGATATCACCATCTAATTATCTTCTTTATCAATCTTCATATAAATAGCATATCACTCATGTTGTATATCATATCTTCCTTTCATCGCATCCAAAACTCGATCTTATATACTTGATGACAAATCCAAAATATTAACTCAGATGGCTCCAATAGGTAATGTGAAAAGTGAAAATCATATACGGTTAAATCTCCATGATAACACCTCCTAGACACAAATATGATAGTATATTTTTGGATCCATCAATCATGAATATCAAACTAATCAGATCATCAATATGATAAGATCATTGATCAAGCCAATGTACTACTAACTCAACATAAGATAGTTATATATCTTCCCAATACATAGAGTATAAAAAATTGACCATACTTTATCACAAAAACCTGCGATCATCAAGTAATGATCTCCATATGATGTAGAAGCATATCCTATCTTTGAAAATAAAAAATCTTAAACATCTGTACATATCGATCCAAAGTGTCTCCCTCTAGACTGTCATGTTCATCCATACTTAACAATGTTCTCTAAGCATACAATCTGTAACTCAATAACTTGTTAGGTAACCATGAGAATAGAGTATAGTTTCCATCAATGAAAACATACCAATTGACATAATAGTGTCTCTTTCTAACATGAAAAACATCTTGATAAATTACTTAAGGACAAGTCTGATGAATTTCATAAACTAAACTACGAGATTGGATGATTACAACTTGATCTTGATGAATCCAAACATAATGAGAAAAACCTTGAAAGGGTTAATAAAATTGATAGGAGTGAGCTTGATGCAACTAATGAATTACAAGAAAAATTCAAATCTGGTTTGAACAGTGAATTTTGATGAACAAATTGTGAACATAAGGCCAAAAGGAAATACACAAGGAATTGGATTTGAGAAATGAGAAAGCTCTGGATCTGGTCAAAACAACACCTTATCATACAAACAAATGGAGAAACCTAAGAGTTCATCTATGAGGCAAGCTAATGCACATAAATTCAATGGGAGATCCTTTTCATGCAACAAATTTTGTCATAGGGTAAGTCAATGTTGAAGAAAACCTAATACATCATCCTTTTCTAGACATTGTTTCACTTGCTACAATTATGGACCTAAATCAAATGAGTGCATAGCCAAATTGAACAATTCTATGAACAAAGGGAATATTAGATGTAACAAATGCAACATTTTTTATCACAGATCAAAGCAATGAAGATTGAAGACAAATCAAACAAACAAAAGTTATGGAAATTAAAATGTGATGTGTCTCAAATGCAATAATCTTGGTCATATTTGTAAGTAATATAAATTCAATAATGCAGATATGAATAGAAGAGGTTTGATTTGAAGAAACAATATGCAAGATAATGAGAGAGGTAAAAATATTGATGTTGAAGAAGCGAGGAAGAAGATGAGAGAGACATGGGTACTTAAAAGAAATTCAGATGGTAATGGAGGGTCCACACAGCCTCTAGTATTGAAAATTCATCTGGAAACTAAATTAGGTTAATGACCTAATGGTGAGTTTCCATGAAAAATATTACCTTACCCATAAATCCAAATGAGCGATGGAAGTGATCGATGTAGTCATATGTTGAATGAAATTTAGATCATGATGGAATCACTCTTGAAGGATTATGAAGAGGTTTGATGGATCACAGATAGATTTTTGTGTCTCATTTTGAATGTAGCTTTTTGATCTAGGGTTTGATGCGTTAATTTCTTTTGATCATACAAATGTTTTAAAGGGCAATTTAACACTTCATTCTTCACTGTGCTATTTGGTGAAAGAGATGTATGTCTTTAAATACACTGAGAGGGGGATGGGAGGTCAATCATTGCACCCACACAACTAAAACACTTCTTATATAGATTCCATAACAACCAAACTGCAAAAGAGAATATTACATAAAAGCTAAGAAAATAAACCATTCAAACAAAGTAATCACAAGACAATATATTTCCCGTGGAAATTTTTTTTAGAGGGAAAAAATGACGTGTGGGATGATACCCAAAGATTTCACTAGTGCACCAAAGAAATATGCCATGTTAGGAGCAATTACAAACACCCTACTAAGCGTATACTTAGTTAAGAGTATCTTTAGCCCAGTTAGAAGATAATATAAGTCCTATTAATAACTAGCCTATTAAGGGATTAAAAAGTCCTTCTAAGAGTTACCTAGTTAGAGGATTTATACTTTAGATCCTATTAAAGATCCTTCTCACCCTATTAGTAGTGACCTTGTTAAAGGATTTCACCTACAAACCTATTAGGGCTTTCCTTGAGATAGGCCTAAGAGTAAATGACCTGATTATGATACTTCTTGTCAAATATATCCATGTCACTTATGATCACAACTCCACCTTAAGAATCCAGCAGATTCACACAATCAAAATCACCGATCACAACGCCTAAACTCTCCAAAAACAACCGTAAAAATTGATTTCATCCTTATTTTATAACTTGACCAAGTTGACCTTTTTCCCTAAAAAGTTCTACCCACCGACATAAAAAATCAAATCTAATCATGCCAAAATGCATTGGTCAATCATCAAATTCAACACAACATTATCAATTCTTAAATAAAACATTTACAAACATTAAATTGACTAGTTAGCTGATCTAATAAACTCACTATGCCTTACTCATGTTATTCCTATCGGTGTAACTTCAATCTTCAATAACTTTCTCAATTATTCAATATAACTGATGCAGTCATAGAAATAGCTAGATATGCTTTTGTAGATGCTAAATTCATGATCACACACCTTAACTCAATCCCTCACTCCAAATCCAGTCATTTGAATCTCGTATATTGTCTTATTCCAGGTTGACTAAACACAGTCATTTATTCTATTAGATCCTTCAACACTATTGGTAAAACTGACCTCATGCCTCTAATAGATCATGTTTCCAGCAATGAAAACACCAAAATAAAAATCTCATTATCAAAACTTAGATCACCTTCATCAAATGCCAATGATCTCCCCCTATGGCCTTGATGGAAACACTTAGAAAACTAAACTAAAATTTGTTAAGTGTCTAACTACTACATAAATAAAAAATATATTATATTGCAAAGCAATAAACTAATTCTTGATAGCTCAGTAGCTCCCCCTACGAATTAAAAAATTGTATAATATTCCCCTTAACCATTGCATTACATTTTCACAGATTTAGCCAAATTTCATCCTTATACACTACTCCCCCTTTGACAACAATGACAAAGGTTGTATAAAAGGTGTCAAAATTTTATTTATGTAAGAGTAGCAACACCTAATTACATTCTATTGAAAACATCATTGAAGGTACTCTTCAAAATTAGTATATCATTGGCCCAAGTCTCTAGGAAATTCTTCACAATGGCTATCTATCCACTTAGAAAATATGCTAATTCATCAACCATCAACTATGCACACATATGGAAACCCTAGGGTCTTCTAAGTCTCCTTTACACTATGTTGCAAACTATCTAACTTTAGAATCAATAAACTCTGCAACTACATCAAGTTAGCTATCCTCTTATCTTTCTCATTCCTATTTGATATCAACTTGTTGTATGTATTGCTAACCTTAGCACCAAAGTTACTAGTAGGCTCATGTATAGGATTAAAATTTTAAATAAGCAACCTAAGCTCTTTTTGAGGTTCACGTTTTTCCCTCTCTAAATATTTAAAGAACTAGGAAAATTTAGAGATAGATTTAAGAATCTTACCATCTTCAATTAATGCATCCTTTCACTACAACCTTTGGGGTTGAATTTTGACACCAATTTGCAATGGCACTACCATTTGTGTGTGATTTTTGTGTTTTTTTCCAAGTGCTCCTGATGCTATTGTAATAGCGATGGTACCATTGCAATTTCGACACCCACGTGATTATAAACAAAAAGAAAAAGAAAAAGAAAGGCTCATTTCTAATTTTCATGATCGCATACCGTCGTGCACAAAGAGGGCCCTAACTGTGGAAGATTGGAATCTTGGTATATAGCAGCTACGACTTGAGGTAGGCATTTGAGCTTTGTCTTCTCATTAACTCAATTTAATTTTGATGGCTTTTGTTGATTTAATGGAACAATATGAATATTAATACTGGCATTAACATCTTTGCATTTGGAATGTTTGATGACCCACGAGCTTTGAGATCGAGGGAATCATTTCTATTACCTTCAAGGCATTGTGTGAATTGTTTGATCTCTCTTTATTTCTTTTTTTGTTGATATTCACTATGTGTTACTCCCTGTTTATGATCATTCACGAGGAAATATCTTGATGGCTCGCGGGCTACAAGCTAGGGCATCATGCATTGTTTATGAGCTCACTGTTTAATACTGGCATTGTTTACATCTTTGCATTTAGAATGCTTGATGACCCGCAAGCTTTGAGAGATAGGGCATCATTGCTATTACCTTCAAGGCATTGTGTGAAGTGTTTGATCTCTCTTTATTTTTTTTTCTATTGATATTCACTACGTGGTACTCCTCATTTATGATCATTTCATGAGGAAAAACATGGTATCTTCTTCTCATTCTACAACATTCCTCTGAGTGCACATGTCATGTAGCATGGTTTTTATTTTAGAAGTGTATGGATTGACTATGCATATGCATAATTGTAGATGAGGACCAGTAATAGGTGTTGGGATTAATGGGAAGTATGTACTGAGAGGGGAGGGGTGAATCAGTACCTCTAAAACTTTTGTATCCTTTTATCAATTAACCTTTCTGTAATCAATTGTACATTCAATAAATCTGATCTATACTATCTTTATGTGAGTTATATCAATTCATTAACTTAACATACATGTGAACATTCATAGAAACATTAAAGAAAGTAATTGACACATAACACAAGATATGATATCAAAGAAAACTCTTGTTAGGAAGTAAAAACTACGATGGGGATGACACCCACAAAATCTTCACTATCTACAGATTGGAATGGGCCGATTAAGGCTTACAATTTGATCACTTCTGATGATCTACCCAGTTAATAGTATTGGTGGAAACCTGTTAAAGTCTACTCTGTTAAGAGCTTCAACAACACTATTGAGTGTGCACTCGGTTAAGAGATTTATAGTTAGACTCTTAACTCCACCTTCCTTGAAAGAATTTTTACACATTGCTCCAGTTGTTAGAATGATAGAAAATTACAAATTGTCCTAGTAAATGCAATCTCCTATTGCTGATACCGATCCAATTTAGTTTAGATGAATAAGATTATCATGTAATTGTGATTGAGTAATACCTCTATTTCTCGTTAGCCTCTGTTCTTGGTTCTGATAACCAATTTCACCTTTTGTTGTTCTGGCTCTTGAAACTTTCAATCTAATCCATAGATGTGCTCATTTGATTCATTCATGTTCTCCTCTCTCATCATATCCTTGTCATCCCCTTTTAATGAATGATTTGCATCATCTATTTATAAGATGGATTGACTTCATTAAGTTTCACGAATAACAATGTTAACTCTAAGATTAGGTTTACAACTTGTACCTAGATCTCCTAGTCTATGTGTTTTAAATAAGTTAGACTGATTAAAGAACTTACATTCATGTTTCTTATTCCTAAAGATATGGTTTTAAAAACAAATCAAGATGCTATAAATAGATCAACAATGTTATATCTGACGTGGAAGTCAGATCCACTTTTTGTGGTCTGCAACTAACTCTCAGTTTTTGACTGTCGGTTATGCTCTGAAATCAGTTGATTGTCTTTTGGTTTTGTTTTGTTGGTTTTCTCTTGTTTTTTCTCTCATCCTGCATTGTATCCTGCATGTCGATTTCCTCTTTATGTTTCTATCTTTTCATTTTTGGTGTACACACAAAGTTGTGCCATCAGTTCTCTTTGTACTTAGTCATCTTCGGTGATCTCTTTCTATCTGATCTTCGGTTTGCTCTTGTCCTTTTTTTGGGTGTATGCTTACTAAAATTGTTGTTTGCATACTAATGGATAATTAATGTCATCAATTTCCCCCTTGACATTAGTACCAAAAAGTAACATGTGCAAAATACTAATAAAATGTTAAGTATATACAACATATATAATCCTTAGTCATTTTATGACTCCCCCTATGTATATGCTGGTATATCTGTAAATATGATATCTTTCCCTAGATGTAAGTACATATACATATCATTTTTGATCTGAATATATATCATTTTCCCCTTATAAATATACATATACATATCATATTCCCTTTGTACATTATAGTACTCATATCATTTTCCCGCTTTTTTGATATTAAGGGCAAAGGCCAATACCTTATAGTTTATCAAAAATGTGGTAGTGTGAAGACTTCATGTCTTCCATCATTTTCTCCCATTGTTCTTTTAATTTCTCTAGAGCCATTTTATCGAGTGTGATCTTGGAGTGCATGCCATAGATGTTGTCTACTACAGACATCTTGGGGGTTCCTATCAGTTGCCTTGCTGAACTGATGTGCTATTGGAGTAGTGTAACGTTTGGTACAAGTTGAGCTTGGAGCTTTGTTACTTTTTCCCTGAGGTGTATCTCTGCTTCCCATAGTTCCTACCTTAACCTTTTGATCTCAATCATTTTCTCATAATGTAGCCTAATTGTATTGTCTCCATCGATGGTGAATCTTTTTGCACTATTAGCTAGATCTATTTCCAGCTTTGCAATGTTGTCACTATTTTCTCTAGTGAACTTTTCCAATGTGCTCAATTGTTGAATCAAGATTATAGCTTCAGTTATAATTGGATCTAATTCAGTAATGAATTTGGATAGCTTTACCTTGTTGACTACCACTTCTTGGCTAATGTTCTCAATAAGCTTTTGTTGGTACTTCAGCTCTGCTCTCTCCTCAATTTCCTTCTCAGCATCAATATTCTGAGTTGTTATTGCTTCAGTGAGAGTGGCTAATTCATTTATTATTGGATTTTTCTGATCAATATCAACATCGTGTACAATTTGGTGCAATATGTCTCATGTTGTTTCTAGTACCATGGATTCTCTGTGTTATTTCTTCATCTTCTCCTATAATGCCTTTCTTTGGCATATTTCAATGTATTCTTTTAATGCCTCAAAATCAAGTGTAGTTGGGTCACATTTTGGTATGTCAATAATTTCATCCAAGGTGACCTCTAACTTATTCTTCTTAGATTTTGTCTTCTTCTTTTTCATTGCACTAGAATGTAAAACCATTGCCAATTTCTTGGCTTTCATAGTTGTGCTTGATGAAGTTACCTGTTGTGCTTATTTTTGTTGCTTTGTTTTGATTTCATCTTGTTGGGTGTCTGTAGATGTCTCCACATTCACCTTCACATTTTCAGTAGCACCTTTGTTGGTTTACTCAGGAGTTCTATCTTTAGGTTTATCTCCTTCATCGGTGTCCTTAGCTTCATCATTATTTATTTATGCATTCTTATATGTTGTGTCTGCATCTGTTTGTTTTGAATCTCCTTCTGTAACCTTATCAATATCGATTACTGTTTGAGTCTCCCCGATTTCCTTCTGATCATCTGTGCTGTCTTTCTTTTCCTCTTCCCCTACATCCTCGGGAGTATCTATTTTAGGTGACTTGTCCTTCTCTTGTAGAATATTGATATCTTGTATCAATATTGGCATATTGCCTGGAATTTTCACCTGTGCAGTGTCGACTGTTGTTTCCTGCTCATCGGTTGTGTATTTTGTTACATTGACATCTTCATATTTATTTATTCCTTCTGTTGGATCATCGGTAATGTCAATTATATTTTTATCCACAATGTTGTCATTTGTGGTGTCAAGCCATGATTCATCTACAACATCTACATTTCTATTGTCGGTTGTGTCGTCTTCTTCCTTGTCTAACTCAAAGGATGTATCATCTTCTGCATCTTTAATTAAGATCCATTCTTTTGTTGCCTTATCAACATCTTTGTGTTCTAGGTCTTTTTTGGGGCTATCTTCCTCAGTAGGTCTATTCAAAATTTTACACCATTTCTTGTGGCTCTCTTTTTCAAGCTCTATTAGCCTTCCTTCAAGAAATTTGTAGGCTCTAAACTTGGGTGAGAACTCCTTTGTATGTTTCTCCATCATCGCATCAATTTCTTCCTTCTTGGATTCAGAAGGCATAAGAGTAACAAGTACTCTTTCTCTCATTTCCTTCTCACTTTTCAAGGAAAATGTCCATCTAGCATATAGTCTGTCTAATAGTTCCCTTGGTACATTTTTACTTTCAAACTATATTGGTACACATTTGAGTTTGTACATTTTTGCTATGATGGCATCTTCAATTTTATTCTGATCTTCTGGATTCAAATTTGACCATCTTTCGGTATGTGCAAGATCATGGGGGGCCAAAAAGTGGCGATGTGAAAAAATACACTTTTCACTCGTCCAAAAGTACATGAAAACATTTGTTGACTTTTTAGTAGGCCTGGGTGTCCGTACACCTGGGAAAACCTGACACTAAAGCACAAGCCTAATCGGATACATGATATTTTTGGGTACCTAAAAATATCAGGTACCCAATTTTTTGGGTACCCAAAACCTGTGGCATAAATCAAAACCCGCAAGCCGCTTTCCTCATTTCTCTCATTTTTTTAGGTTTGGAAAATGGCTAGAAATATCCTATACATGATTTTTTTAGGTACCTGATTGCTCCAACAACAAATTTGACTCCACAGTTTATCCAGTAAGTAAATTCTTGCTATATCTGGATTAATTTTTTTCATTTTCATGTTAAATGTAGTTTTTTTGGTAAAAATGGGGTTTTGTATTGATTTTTTTAATAATATATTAAATCAATTTAAATTTTATATTTGTATATTATTTAATCAGGCATGGCTGACAACAATGAAGATAATAACCCTCCCCCACCAAATAATGATCCCCAAAACAATCTAGAACCACTTTAAAACCCTCAATCTTTAGAGGATTTGATACAAGAGAATTTGAACACTATACGAGGCTTCAAAAACATGTATAAGAATATACCTATGTTAGCTCCTATGCTTGCCACCCTAAATACCATTGTTAAAAATATTGACACCCTTACGCAGCAACATAATGCTTCTCTTCATTGGCGTGATGATATGCACACCCAATTTAATGATGGGCTTGACCATGATGGGATTGTTGCCCTTAATATAACTAAGGAAGTTATAGCCTCCCTTTTTGTTAATCCTGAAACCGGATTAAAATTTGACCCCAAAAAGCCAAAATTATCAATAAAATGGTGCACAAATAAAGTAATGTGCACACACTTTTGGGATCACTGGTGGATGGTTTTTGATAAACCACCCCATAGAAATTTGGAGCTCCCTTTCTATTTCATAAAAAAATTGTATGCTGAGTTTGTGCTTAGTCACAATGTTAATTATTGGAGCATGAGGCCCAACATGGGCATAGGCAGAGGAGCTCCTTAGACTAGGCCATTTGCCCAGTGCAAAAAGGCCACTACCTTTATCCCCCACTAATGTCGTACCCCCTCCTCCAGTGCAGCATCCTGATATCATTGTAGAGGCTACCTCACAGAGTATTAGGGCCATTCACATGCTGAGTTATCAGTTGATCACGGAGACCAGGTCATTGTTGCCTCCTGGTGTGGATCATGTTGGCGCATCGACATCTAGCAACAGTTCACATGTATGTGTGCCCCATACTTGAATTATGTGCATGAATTTGTGATTTGGACCACTTACTGATGCTGATACATATCAGTATGTTATTGATGAGGAGGACACAGGAGACATAGCTACAGAGGCTACAACATCTCATGGAGCATCTGCGTCTCATAAGAGTGTCTAGGAGGGGTACGCAGATCCTTGGAGTCATGTTGATACAGTAAGAGTATATATTATAAATAAATTTGTCACATGACTTATTTAATTTAAAAATAATTTATTTATTTAGATTAGTTCTAATGACTACATGTACTTATGTATATATATTTGGTCCATTTATGTTCAGTCGATGAAAGAGGAGGAGTTGAGGTAGGTGGATGACTCCACACTTTCATCCATTTCATTTGGAATTGACACCTATATGGTATATTATAAATTATGTACCCATTAGTTTTTTTTAATATTATTTAGTGTACATGCTTAAATCTCTATCAATTAGAGCAATAAAATTCATACATTTACTAATATATTGTCATCTTATTGTACTCTTGCAGGTCTTAGCTGATGTTAGTGGGGGCACGAGGGGGTTCCTTCCTCATGTGTCGACAAAGGAAAGGTAATTAATTGTTTAAGATTAATTAATTATGCATATGTATTTTACTTGTGTGTGGTAATAAATGTTTTACATGAACTTTATTGTATAGGGTGTGGCTCACGACGATGTCTTGACACAGGTTTGGGAGCCTGGGCTCATAGGCATCTCGATTCAGGGTGATAGCCTAATTGTACGTAGATTTGTACATATTGTTATTTGTATTTTGTAACCAGGGTTGTTATGATGAAGTACATTTATATATAATTGACTATCTATTTTACTCTCATAGGTTAATCCTAGTGCGAGAGAGGCCCCACGAGAATCATTCCTATCTTTGTTGACCCAGCCCACTATTCTAGAGGAGGGGTCGGTGGACATAAGTTTTAATTTTAGTTCAATCAATTTGTAATTTTATTATGCTATCATCCTATTTTGTAAATTTATTACTCTATGTTGCACCTTGGGCCCCTGCACCACTCTACTAATCTCATTATTGCAAATATATATTTATAGGTTGGAGTTAGTATTGGTGGCACTGTCCGTTCGCTACCAAAGACTTATGTTAGGACACTTGATCATGGTAGGCGACCGAGAGGCTAGGTACATATGTTTGTATTAAATTATAATTTATAATTAAATTCATGTTTGAATTATGAATTAAATATATGTACAAATCATATAAACTAAGCAATCTAACTTGGGATTGAACTCATTTTTGATGCAGGATCAATCAGAGCCAAATACTTCTTCAAAGAGGCTACATTTTGATGATCCCTCTACGACATATGATGTAGTTTTAGTTGTGTTCATTTAGAGATGTTGCTTGGCACATTTTGAGATGGCATATATGCCACATTGTACACCTTGAAACATTGATTTTGTAGACATTTTGAATTGACATGTGCCATATTTGTATATGGAGATACTTTTGATACTTTCTATATATAATACATTGTCATTTTTATGTTATATTTGTATCATCTTTAATATACACATTTATTATTCATGTATATGTAATTTAATGGTGAAGTTATATCTTGACTATGATTATGATTGTTATGTCTTGAAGTTACATTTGATTATCATTATGATTTAAATTATATCTTGTTGAAGTTATATGTCAATTTGTTTGAATTTCTTATAATAGATGAAATAAATTACTGAGATCACTCAAATTCTTCTTTGTTTTGTAACAATACCCAAATCTTTCCTTCAATAGTAATTCAATTGACCCTCATTGCAAGTTATGGCATCGACTGAGTTTGCCTTGCCATACGAAAATGAAGTCAAAAAGCCTAAAAATGGGAGAGGTTGTTGTAGACCTCGAAAATACAAACTCGTAACCCTTGATGATTTGTAGATACCTCTTACGAGGTCCGAGATACGAGCCTTGGAAAATCACTGCCCAATCGTGCTTAGTGCACCTTGGAGACACTTGGCTCAAGCGTGGTCGTAAGTGTTCCAGTGACTCCGTGGGTGGAATGGGGTTTTCACTAGAATTTACCTAGCCAACCAGAGCTGATGGAGCAGATAATTGATTTCCAGGATGGATGGTTTGAAATATACACTACGGAGCTACTTTCAACTGACCCTCATTGCAAGTTTTGGCATCGACTGAGATTTCCTTGCGAAATGCAAATAAAGTTGAATCGCCTAAAACTGAGAGAGGTTTTTGTAGAACTTGGCAATATGATCTTGTAGCCCCTAAAAATTTGTTGATACCTCTCATGAGGTCTGATATATGAGCCTTGGAATATCACTGCCCAATTGTGCTTAGTGCACCTTAGGGACACTTGGGTCGAGCATGGTCACGAGTGTTCCATTGATTCTGTGGGTGGAATTGGGTTGTCACTAGCATTTACCTAGACAAATAGATCTGATGGAGTAGATGATTTGATTCTAGGATGGATGGTTTGAAATATACACTACAGAGATACTTTCAATTGACCCTCATTGTAAGTTTTGGCATCGACTGAGATTTCCTTGCGAAACGCAAACAAAGTCAAATCGCCCAAAAATGAGAGAGGTTTTTGTAGACCTCACCAACATGATCTTATAGCCCTTAAAATTTTGTAGATATCTCTTACAAGGTCAGAGATATGAGCCTTGGAAAATCACTACCCAATCGTGCTTAGTGCACCTTGGGGACACTTGGGTCGAGCATGGTCGCGAGTATTCCAATGACTCTATGGGTGGAATGGGGTTGTCGCTAGAATTTACTTGGCCAACCAAAGCTAATGGAGCAGATGATTCAATTCTAGGATAGACGATTTGAAATATACACTATGGAGCTACTTTCAACTGACCCTCATTGCAAGTTTTGGCATCGACTAAGATTTCTTTGCGAAATGCAAACGAAGTCAAATCGCCCAAAACTGAGAGAGATTTTTGTATACCTCAGTAACATGATCCTGTATCCCCTGATAGTTTATAGATACCTCTCATGAGGTCCAGTTATGAGCCTTGGAAAATTGCTCCCCAATCGTGCTTAGTGCACCTTGGGGACACTTGGGTTGAGCGTGGTCGCGAGTGTTCAGTGACTCTGTGGGTGGATTGGGGTTGTCACTAGCATTTACCTAGACAACCAGAGCTAATGGAGTAGATGATTGAATGCCAGGAGAGATGGTTTGAAATATATACTACGGAGCTACTTTCAACTAACCCTCATTGCAAGTTTTGGCATCGATTGAGATTGCCTTGCCAAACGTAAACGAAGTCAAATCGCCCAATACTGAGAGAGGTTTTTGTAGACCTCTGTATCAAAATCTTATAACCCTTGATGGTTTGTTGATACCTCTCACAAGGTCCAAGCTACGAGCCTTGGAAAGTCATTGCCCAATCATGCTTAGTGCACCTTGGGGACACTTGGGTCGAGCGTGGTCGCAAGTGTTCCAGTGACTCTGTGGGTAGAATAGGGTTGTCACTAGTGTTTACCTGGCCAACTGGAGCTAATGGAGCAGATGATTTGATGCCAGGATGGATGGTTTGAAATATACACTACGGAGCTGCTTTTAACTGACCCTCATTGCAAGTTTTGGCATCGACTGAGATTGCCTTGCCAAACGCAAATGACGTCAAATCACCCAAAAATGAGAGGTTTTTATAGACTTTTATATCAAAATCCTATAGCCCTTGATAGTTTGTCAATACCTCTCACAAGGTCTGAGATACTAGCCTTAGAAAATTGCTGCCCAATTGTACTTAGTGCACCTAAGGGACACTTGGGTCGAGCGTGGTTGCGAGTGTCCCAATGACTCCGTAGGTGGAATGGGGTTGTCACTAGAATTTACCCAACTAACCAAAGCTGATGGAGTAGACACTTTGATGGTAAGATGGACAGTTTGAAATATACACTATAAAGTTACTTTCAACTGACCCTCATTGCAAGTTTTGTTATCGATTGAGATTTCCTTGCGAAGCGCAAACAAAATTGAATCGCCCAAAAATGAGAGAGGTTTTTGTAGACCTTGGAAACATGATCCTGTAGCCCCTAATATTTTGTAGATACATCTCATGAGGTCTGAGATATGAGCCTTAGAAAATTGTTACCCAAACGTGCTTAGTGCACCTTGGGGACACTTGGGTCGAGCGTGGTCGCGAGTATTCCAGTGACTCTATTGGTGGAATGGGGTTGTCACTAGAATTTACCTGGAAAACCAAAGATGATGGAGTAGATGATTCAATGCCAAGAAGGATGGTTTGAAATATAAACTACGGAGCTACTTTCAACTGACCCTCATTGCAAGTTTTGGCATCGATTGAGATTTTTCTTATGAAACATAAACAAAGTCAAATCGTCCAAAATTGAGAGAGGTTTTTGTAGACCTTAGCAACATGATCCTATAGCCCCTAATAGTTTTTTGATACCTCTCAGGAGGTCTGAGATATGAGCCTTAGAAAATTGTTGCCCAATCGTACTTAGTGCACCTTAGGGACACTTGGGTCTAGCGTAGTTGTGAGTGTTCTAGTGACTCCGTGGGTGGAATGGGGTTGTAAATAGAATTTAACCTACCAACCAAAGCTGATAAAGAAGACACTTTGATGCCAAGACGGATAGTTTGAAATATACACTATGAAGCTACTTTCAACTGACCCTCACTACAAGTTTTGGCATCGACTGAGATTGCCTTGCCAAACAAAAATGAAGTTGAATTTCCCAAAACTAAGAGAGGTGTTTATAGACCTTGGAAACACAATCCTATATCCCCTAAGATTTTTTCAATACCTCTCATGATGTCCAAGATACGAGCCTTGAAATATCGCTACCCAATCATGCTTAGTGCACCTTGGGGACACTTGGGTTGAGTGTGGTCGCGAGTGTTCCAGTGACTCTATGGGTGGAATGGTGTTGTCACTAACATTTACCCAGCCAACCAGAGCTAATGGAGTAGGTGATTCAATGTCAAGATGGATGGTTTGAAATATACACTATGGAGGTATTTTCAACTGACCCTCACTGTAAGTTATGATGCAGAGGCTTGGAGAACTCTACAAATTGGACAAAAAGACTCCACACCTTTGTAAAAGAGTCCTAAGGTCTCACCGTATACACAAGGGATTCCTCTTGCTTGAAGAGGTCAAATGACTTCAAAATGACACAAGGCTAGCCAAAATACTTCCTAGGGTCCTAACAAACTCTAAACAACTTGTCTTGATAGGTTACAAGTGCATGATATATGAATTTGAAAGACCAGTCAGCACCTATAGATGAAAATAATATCCTTAAAGCATTAGAAACAACAATCAAACTTATAATAATTCAAACCATGAAAATGACATAAGTAAATAATTAAAAATTATGAGTTTTCATTGCCTATTTTTTCAAAAATCTATACTTAGATCCCTTGTTGGCACTATTGGCCATGCATACATGATCGTTACAAATTGCCATTATAGGCTTCAAAAGATATCAATTAACCAATAATGATTCTTTTATCCTTCTATCTCTAATTGGATCCATGTTGACCCTACATTTCTTCATAGGTTCTCCTGCACAAATTACAATCCACATACAAAACCAAGTTTATTTACTCAAAATAGATTCTAAGAAAGGTGAAATTAATGTATTGAATTTAAGATTAACTTAGAAAACCTTGCACTGAGTTAACTTATTACCTGGTCAAGTGTTCCTGAAAGGTCATCTTTTTGCTTCAAGGTCTCCAATAGTGCTTCATGATCAGTAGTACTAATAGTCCAAAGTTCTTTTGTCTTTGGTTTTCCTTGATGCTTTGACAACTTGAAATTTGTTTCTATAACAAGGTGTGAATACATGAGAATAGTTTTGTGCTTCTCATAGTCTTCAAATGCAGGAATTCCATTCTTTATAACCACATATGTTCACAGCCATGTTCCCGCAACAACAACTGAACCAGTAGGATACTTGAACCCATCACCATCTATTATCGGTTGTACAAGATTTTGTTTACCTCGTACACAACGTGCTAACCAATAATCTGACCTCTCATCATTCCCCTGCAGTGCAACTAATGCAAAAACATCTCCTGGCTACAGAAGATCTGAAAGATGGTCATAGTCAACTAAAGTGTCCATGTCATCATTTTTTATAGAGAGTGTCAATGATAAAGGAGTTAGATACTGTAGAACCCATGTATCCACCCAATCACTTGACTCACAATGATCCCAATCATACTAAAAACACATGGGGTAAAAACAAGCCAACTCTCATGTCCAAATAGTCCATGTACTACTATCCGAGCTTCAGAATGAATGCATATTTGAAGAGTCTCTCACTGTTTGAAAATCCAATCTATCTCCTATAGTTCCCTCCTCAATCAACCAAAAGAATCTACGCACTGTAGAATCAAGAGTCCCCCCTATGACAATGCTAAATTACACCAATCAATAATAGAACAAGCATCAAGTATAGCACATCAAATCCTCAATTGCTCCTTAACTAGAGCTCTCTTCACACATGCACCTGCTCCATCATGCTCCCCTTTCCCATGCCCTGACTCAAAAAAACTCCAAATATGAGGTACACCTCTCTCCACATGCATTCT
>MU224413.1:3114380-3138669 GCA_018584345.1 Thuja plicata
TATATATATATATATATATAAGGTCAAGTTTCGATTGAATATGTATCAGTAAGTAGAAGAGATACGTGTTTATGACATGAAGAGTGAAGGAAAAATTAGATGGGATTATGATTGAGGACATAACATACAAAGATGCAACAGAATATCCAATCAATGAGGATTAAGTAATTAAATCCAGAATAGAGATTTGAATCAGTAAAGATAGTTTCTTCTCAAAACAGGCCAATCCATTGTTACTCTCTAATAATCGTAGCATTGATCAAAATCTCTTAACAGAGTAGACTTAATAGTCTCTTGTAAATCCTCTCACAAGGTGAAATTTATGCATTGAAGTGTATGAAGACCTCTAACAAGGACACTCCTTACATGGTGATTAAATCCTCTAAAAGGGTCACACCTAATAATGTGTTATTTTAACCTTTAACAGGGTTGTCTCCTAACGTGGCTCACTTCAAAAGAGTGAAAAATAGTGACTAGTTGCAATTGGTGGTTTTTCCCATATTGGGTTTCCATGTTAAATCTTGGTGTTATCTGTGTACATGTTATTTATGGTTTATGTTTCTGCAACTAATTACTAAAGGATAATCATAGTTAATATCTTAAGATTTGCTATGTTAACTGAGTAACAGTAGAATATTTGTGTTAACCGAGCAACAATGATAAAATTGTTTAAGACATCTAAGGGACTTGGATTTATTTTTGTGGTAACTGATTCACTCCTCCCCTCTTAGTTACTCAACTCATTTCCAACAATTGGTATCAGAGCACCAAGTGCTTACAGGGAAGGTTTCAAGGCCTAAGATAAAGATCAGAGATGTCTTATAGAACGGAGATCCCCAAGCTTAACAAAGACAATTTTTCTACATGGCAAGAGTTGATGAGGCTACATATATCTACTATTGGAGATACTGGTTTTCAATTTTTGGTCCATAGGTATGTGGATCCACTAAGGCATTTGACTGTGGATAAGATGATAGACATGAAGCATCATAACATAATGATGATTGATATAGTCTCTACACTCAGCTATTCCAAATTTGATGAAGTCAAGGATTGCCCTACTGCCTTTGATATGTGGAAAAAACTACATGATATTCATGGAGGAGATATCAATGTAAAGAGAGCCAAAGCAGAAAGTGTCAGAGGTCAATTTGATCAGATGAAAATTAAAGAAGGAGAAGACATTACAAAATGCAGTGAAAGAATCAAGAAAAGTGTCAGTGCCATCAGAGCTACCGGTGGAGTGATTGAAGACACAACAATGGTTAGTAAGGTAATGAGGACTTTACTTCCTATCTATGCAATTAGAGTTTCAGATATTTAAGAGATGAGATGTAGTAATGGTATAACTCTAGATGGATTGGTTGGAAGTTTTATAGCTTTTGTGTTGGATAAATTTGACAATTATTCTCCTAATTCTAGAAATCTTGAGTCTGCATTTAAAGATAAATTAAACCTTGGAAAGATGAAAGGAAAGAAAATTGACAGTGACAGTGATGATGAAGATCTGAAAATCATTGAAGCATTAATTGCAAGGAGAGCTACAAAAGGAAAAGGACAGTACAAAGGAAGAATACCATTGATTTTCTTTTCATGTGATGAAGTTGTTCACCTTGCTCCTAAGTGTCCAAACAAGGAAGACAAAGGTGAGAAAAAATTCAAAAAGTACAAAGGCAAGAAAGATTTCAAAAGCTACAAAATATACTTGGACAAAGGTAATAAATCTTGTTATGATGCTAAAGATTTTAATAGTGATGAAAATGAAGATGAAATGGTTTATATTGCTATGAAGGATGAGTCAGATAATGAAGATAATGAAAAGACTGCACTATACTCTCATATTAGAAAGAATGACAATTGGATAATTGATAGTGGTTGTTCTCACCACATGACTGGTGATAAAACCAAATTTTAACATCTTGAGAACTATGATGGTGGGAGTCTCAGTTTTGGGAATGATGAACCCTGATATGTGAAAGTTAAAGGTTGTATTTCTCTAACTGAAGGAATGAAATGTGATAATGTGTTGATGGGGTTTTATTGAATGGGTCCGCCAATATTCATAAGTTGTCACTGGGTACCAGGGGTACCGCCCAATTCTACTTGCAAAGGCTATCTGAGGAAGTTAGATTCCCCGAGCCTCCAAGCACTTGGGTGTTGGGTCACGACAGTGCGGGGCTCAGTTAGGATAAGTGACTATTTTTGAGGGGGATAGCTGGTTTCTTCAACTCATTCTCTTTGGAGATTCAGGAAGGTGAGGTTTCTCCAAGCATTCTACACTTAGCAAATAAACTAAAAAAGATCCTGTAAGGTCAAAAGTACTTCATCTATCTATATTTATGTTTAAACATTCAAAACATTGATAATGCTCTGATATACTACACTAAATACTGAAGAAATACACAACCATCAGTTCATATTTTATCAGTAGCAAGGGAAAAGAGGTCGTTAAGCTACTTAAAATATCAGAGCAGAAGACATAAGGAACATAAAACATAAAATACCATTAACTCAGAAGTTTCAATGTCAACAACATCATTGCAAAGAAATTTCCCTTCTTCATTAATATTTCTTCTAGCAAACACTGGTGCGTGATACAATGGCAGCTCTAGGGGAGCGTCTAACTATTGGAAGGTGAAATAATAGAGCATTGAGCTTTGCAACTGAAATGAAAATACTTCTCTTCTATTACTGTGGACAATAAAATCATCAATTTCACTGACCCTTGAAAATGGGCCGGACTTACTATTTATACACATCTTCATCTAACCCTAACCCTAACCCTATTTTACATTACACTACAATAAAATATAATATCCAGGGGATGGTACTACCTGTGCCACCCTAAAAAAGACTTTGAAATGGAATAGGCCTGACGTGTCAGAAGAATAAGACAAGAAGGTATAGCGGAAGAATCAGCCTCAAGAAGAGAGCCAGGAAAGAGAAGGAAGAAATCAGGTCCCCGGGGATCAAGGCTACATGCCTCATAAATGGAAAATGCAGCACCCTGTCTCCAATGTGCCAGGTGTACATCTGAAGTGGCACCTTGAGAAGACCATCTGTCAGAAGACCAACTACTAATCTGACATTCCTTGATGTAGCCAACTACCTTCTAACAGTCTTTATTGACTGCTTCTGAAAGTGACTGTTCAGCCTCAGGAACCGAGACATAGATCGCTTCAAAGAATACAAAATTTAGGATCTGGGATTCTAGGATCTGGGAACTTACATTTTGAAAGAATAAAGAATGTAAAATGCTTGGGTTTTCTCTGGCCTCTGGAGAAAATTTATTGTTGCTTGTTGTCATTGAAGGTTTGGAGAAGGTGGGAGATTCCATCCTCATCAATTTCTCTAAGGTAGGACTGCTGGTACTTAGCCGCCTCAATTTGTTCCCCTAGCTTCGAAACATTATTCTTGAACTCATTAGCCATTTTTGCTGCATCATGACCACTAAAGACTATACAAGTTAGCCCTATCATTTGAGTCCCGTTGAGTCCCCCCAGGGATTGATATTTGGACTCCATCAATTCATCAAACTTCCCCAAAACATATTCCTCTGGAGTGCATGTCTTAGTGTTGAATGGGTCAGATTTGGAGACCTTTGTGACAAATGCCTCATACATATTTGAAGAATACTACACTATTTTGACTTTATCGTGCAGAGCCCCTACTATTTGCTTGAGTACCTCCAATATGAGGTCAAGTCTAGAGTGTTGGGTCCTCACAAAGTCAAATGATTCTTCTCCCAGAATCCCAGATTCAGAGACCATCTCTTCCCCAAGGTTGAGGAGCTCCTCCAGCTCTACCTTCCATGCTTTGTAATTTTCCATATCACCCTTCCATATGTTAAGGATAGTTTCTGCTTGATGCAGAATGTGTCAAGCCACATATAAATCCAGGAGGGTGGATATTAGGAAATGCCGGGTGTTTCCTACTTGCAGAGCGACCCACTCATCAACCGCTTGGGCCTTCTTCTTCATTGCTCGCAGAGAGTCAATGTCACTATGTAGTAATAGCACATCAGATTTGGAGGCATCTAGAGGAATGGAACTAATAGGCCAGGATAGCTCAGTAAGCAACCCCATGAGGTTATCTATATTTTCCTTTTCCTCTTTGAGCCTTTGAGCCTCTTTTTGATATCAGACCTCCACGGCTCTGGTCACTTCTTTTAACAGGTTTACTTTTCCCTTTGCCCTATTTTCCTCTCTTTCCCAGTGACATCTCCATGATATCATAGTCTCCGGCCTTGGCCATTTCCTCATCAGCATTTGGGGGAGGTGTTGCCACAACTGCAACTGTTTCTCCGCCTGGCCCAGCTTGAAGGGTATGAACCGTCTGGGCTTTCTTAGCCTTTGGTGGTTCCTAGACCTGACCCATCATTTTGGCTAGGGAGAGGTGAGCTCTTGGAGTGGATGGGGCCTTTCTCTTCTTTCTTTCTACTAACTACTAAGGCGGTAGGGGTGGCTTATTTTCCAAAGTCTATTCTTTTAGTTCCTCCCTGGTGTCTTGTTGTTGTTCCTCCTTAGTGGTGTGAGTCTCACCCACCCCTTTCTCTTTATCCTGGGCTTCATCAGGAACATTTCTCCTGGTGACATTTGTTTGCTCAGCCTTATCCTCTGTATCTTCAGCTTTGTCTGGACCTTCATCAGCTGTCCTGGGGATTTCCTCCTCTCTTTGTTCTTGCTCTTCAGCCTCAATCACTGGGATCTCTTCTTCTCCTGATACATCCTTTGGAAATAGGGGAGGTACCGGGCCAAGATTTAGCATTTGGGCCACAGTTATTACCTGCCCAAAGGTTGCTCCGGGGAGTGGCGCTTGGAACATGGCGGCTGAGGTTACGGTTGCTCCCGTAGGTCCGGTTCCCTCAGCAGATGTCACTTGTTCACTCTGCTTTTGTTGGTCCATCCCGGTATCTTACATCTTCAAAACTTTGGAGGTAGTTTCTTTCTCTATTTCCTTTTCTTCTTCCATTTTCTCTTCCTACTCCTGCGTAGTTCTTTATTCCTCAGCTTCTTCCTATGCTGGGACCTCAGCCTCCATTCACTCGATGTCTCCCTAAAGGTTACCAAATTCATCAGTTGCAAAAACATCATCAAAATTATCCTACGGGGGAGGGTTTTCTAGGACATCGGCAGGCACTGCTTCCTTTTCTGGCTCTGGGGAGTCAGACGAAAGGATTTCAACTTGTGGAGTCTGGGGCATCCCTAGCTCTGGGTATTTTTTGGGCTTTGGGTCAAGCCTCCTCCTCCACTGGGTAATCAAGGGTGGACCCGCATCCCTTACTACTGCTTGGTCCACCGGATCCACCCCTGTTTCCTTAACCATCAATGTCGCTAGTGAAGGGGAGGAGGGGGAAGAGTAGGTCTGGCCATCGATGCCAGGGTTTCTAGCCGCGTGATTATCCTATCTTTCATCTGCTGGGAGGCTACTAGCAACTGCTTTAGTTGTTCCTTTATAGGGACTTCTTGCACAACAGGGGTTATCATTATTCCTTTCCCTTTAGCTACTCCCTGTGAAGAAGTCCCACCCCTAGGGTTTTCTTTGGTACTGGTTGGGCCGCTCTATGGACACTCCCGAGGCACACCTTCTTGAAGTAAGCATGGCTACATTTGACCACCTCATGGGTGAAGTCCTCAATGGTGGACCCTTCTTGGGAATCCTAGTTTACTGGAGGAAGGGCCAACATATCGATCCCCTTTTCTTTGTACTGGGGATCGATCATGGAGCCGACGTCTGAGAAGTCCTTCGGGAATCTCCAAAGCTTCAATCTTTCCATCATACCTGCGGTCATCCTGACCTAGTGCTGGCTCTGGACCTCCATGTCATCCTGGCAGTCTTCCCAAAAGTCCTCCATATGGTATTAATGGGGCTCTAATGCCTAGGGAAGTGCCGCTGTAATCTTTCCATGCAGATCGAAATGCTTCCGCGCCAAGTAGAATTTTGCCAAGTTATAGCTTTTTAGTTCATTGTCTTCTTCTTTGGTGGCGACCAGACTACATGAATAATTCCCACAAGTGATTGGGAATGGAATATTAGTTACCTTCTTTAGGGCGTAGAAGGCATGCAGCTCCATTATCTACCTGCAATATTCTAGGAGGACTATCTTGTCCCCGCAGTGTTTGGGTAACAAGTAGGATTTCCAAGAGAAGCCGGTCACCCTTATATAAGTATGCTACTGTAATTGTATATAATAATGTCCGTAACTCTAGACCAAATTCATCGCCTCTATGGAAAAGTGGTATCCTGCATCTCGGTAGGTGTAAGTAGGTGTAGTAAATAAACATGTCGTTTACTCGGTAAAAACTAGGAAAACTGGCCTCCCATTGAATCTGTGGAAAGTAGTCGCAAGGGGCCTTTTGATCTGGGCCAATCTTGAGTATGATGTCGATGAGTAGCCCATTGGTGTGGGGTCTCTATTGTGTCAGGGCCTAGAGAACATAAGAAGTCATATAAAACTTCTTCTTCTTGGCCAGTTGGAGGAATTGGGAGTCGACATGATTTGAAATTATGGCCGCCTAGTCAAAAAACTCTCCTACTATACTTATACCAAGCAAGAAGTAGTACATCCATCAAAAAAATTCTTGAGCATGTTATTGCTTGAAGACCTGACATAGTGCTATTATCCCCATCTGGATGCTCTCTTTCAATTCAGACCTGGGGATCTCTAGCTTCATCCTCTTGGGGTCCCTCTTCAGGACTTTGAGCCAATTTTTATTCATATATATGCAGGCCACCTCCTCCAATTGCTTGAATAAGGCCAAGGCATCAGATCAAGTGACCATGGTGAGCTTGGAAAATTGATGGATTCCCAAGCTCCTCTGGAAAATATCAGGATCGAGGGACAGCAAAGGAGTGGGGTACCCTGTTGGCTCCGGCGGTGCGAGCATAGCAGCCTGAACAGATGTGTTGTAAAGAGCTACGAGTGTGAGAATAAGCTTTGGTGACTGCACTGAGTGCAGGAAGCAAGCTGGTTTAAGGATCTTAGAGTTTCCAATTTGAATGGCCAAAGGATCTCTGGCCTATCGCTGAATGTACATAACTTTGACCAGGGCCTGCATTTTTGGTCATGTTCTAACACTAGTGTCGGTATTAAGTTGGACCTTGGACTCAATCTTTGAGCCTGCGATGACTCTGTCCTTTATGTATTTCAGGCTCAAAGGCATCTTTTTCAAAGCCTTCTCCATTTTGGATCTTACTGCCACTTTGGTTGCCATAGATGGAAGTTTCAGACTCCTAGGTGATGAAGATGTTGATGCCTCAGACATGTTTGAAAGTATACTCTAGAAACCTGCATAGCAAGGTGACCGTCAGAATGCATTAATAAATAAATACTTATGGGTTTGGAGATCTTACCATTGCGGTGTTCGCTTCCCCTAAAAAGTTAGTTTCATTCAAAACTCTGGACAACATACATGTACATATCGTGAACTTAGGAATTTGATTAACCATCTAGGTCTAGGAATTTAATCACATTTGGTAAGAAGGATACAGGATGGATGATGGTAGGAGACCCAAAGCCTAGGGAAGTGACCATTAGTAGAAGTGTACAAAAGGCCAACTGTCAGACCCATGTGGGCGCCATGTGAGTGAGAAATAAATGAGAGTTATGGTGATGACGGTGGAGCCAACTGTCTGAATACACGAAAAGTGAAGGCCACTTGGACAAATTTAAATGCATGCATGGGTCATAAATGAGGGTCAGGCTATTTTTATGGAGGAGAAAGAAAACTGCCTATTTGAAACCAGCCAAGAGCCAAGTTTCAAACAGGTGGTATTCTGCTCAGAATGAGCTTGCGGAGGAAATCCAGTGACATAGGCAACACGATGAGCTTGCTAAGATACCTGGTAGGATACACACATGATATACATCAGAGCTAAAGGATATATACACATAGACTGGAGGGCTATACAACAAATATACACTGGGTTTATACACATATACATGGAAGAGCAAATATTTACAAGAAACTAGGCAAAAGCATAGAATATCTACAACTTCCTACACTATATACAGACTAGATTACATCTACACAGAGGAAGGACAACCCTCTGACAGAGTCGACCCACCAACAGGCAACAAACTAGAAAGAAATGAAAGATGAACAAACAAAAAGGCAAAGGCAACACAAAACCAACGACACTAGACAGAAGGAAAGCCAAAGGGAGAGGAGGCACCAACCTAAAAATATAGAAAGGAGAGGAAAAGAAGCCTATGGAGAAGCTCTAAAATAGCTCCAACTGCCAAACAATCACAACCAGCCACCACAAACCACTCACAATCACTCAGAAATGCTAGAAATGATTAGTACTATAATATCACTAAATTGTTGCAAATCACTATGAAATCACTCTAATTGCTTGAGTGTTTAATCATGGAAAATGTGAAAATGATAGGTAACTTCTATTTATACCCATGGTAAAAAGAAAACCACCTTCCCATCTGCAAACTCTGGACAGACAGACCTCCGGACTCTGGGCCTGGGGGTTCACTGTAACGATATCATCTTAAGGAAAGAGAACATCACGGTGAAGAATCCTGGAGTTCAGAGTCTGGCTCCTGATAAAGGATGACCAAATCTGGGATCGGGGTCTAGGAGGCATGAGAAACCAAAAAAACAAAGCACAACCATGGGGAGGAAAACCCTAGAGAAGGAAAACAAAAGAAGACAAAGAGACAAGGCAAGAGCAAAAAAAGTAAAACAAAAAAAAAAGGGGGGGGGGGGCAACTTTTTGCACACAAAATATAGGGACAGGAATGCAGGGCATAAAAAATGGTGACTATATGGGATAAATGCCTTAGTGCATTTGAGAACTATAGAATTTTTGATTAGCAAAAATTGGAATGAGTCACTACTTGAAGTACCTTACATGCAAAGAGTAACACGTCTGAGAAAATTTGGCCACACGGGATCCATTCCATAGTCTTTTCATCAGTGGTGGAGTGTGTGATTTGGAAGGAAATCAAGCCGATGACCTCTAGGAGGAGTAGAGAAGAGGTATTAATTACACTGAACCATAGTCATCAGATTTGTTCATTTCTCCCGAAGATCAGAGCTTCATCCCGCTTCCCTTTTCTAGTTATTTTGTACGTTTCTAGGTGGGAGGGCGGTACTTCTTTCACCATTAAGCTTAAGCTTAGATAATTTTAATGGTGGTACTTCTTTCACCTTTCCACCTATTTCATATGTTGAGTAGGGGATAAAACTCCAAACTTAGAAAGAATTCTTTAAAATTTCAGACTTGGGTCGGCTAACTAGTATAAGCAATCTATCCTCGGTGTGTCCGATTACTTGTTCCTTATTTTTATTTCACTGATTGCCAGACCTCTCGAGATAAACCTGATGGAGATTGCTAAAAATGTACCACCAAACCTATAAAATAGCTCTGGAGACAAGATTGATTCTACTATGCTAAGGACAGATTCCTAAGTCCACCATGCTGCAGATATCGTACCGAAGACCAGGATTTATGCGAAGCATTCCAATCCTTACAAGAGAACAAAACACCGGGACCCAAAAAGAAAACCAAAAATGAAAACAAAAACCACCAAAAGAGGACTGCCCTAGAGGGCAGCCAAAAAGGATATTTACAAGACATGGTACCTCACAACAAGGCATCGGGAAAGAAATATTTACAAGCGGAGGGCTTTACATAAAGTATAATTGCGGACAAGCTTACCCTATTTGAAATAGTGTTTGAGAAACTGTCCATTAACTGGAAATGGGACAGGTTCCCTAGTCATAGTGTTAAGGTGGTAAGTATTTTCCCCATAGATTTCTGAGATTAAATATGGTCCAAGCCAGAGCCGTTGGAACTTGGTGTGCTTTCCTTTCTTTTCCTGGGCCTTGTCCCACAAATGGACCAAGTCTGAAATCTGAAAAGTCTTGTATTGGGCCCTACAGTCAAACCGTGATTTTACCACTGCTTGATGACACATGAAATGTTCAAGGGCTACATCTCATTGTTCCTCCATTCGCACCAAATTTAGGAGCCGAACCTCCACAGTGTTGTCCCGGTTGCTGAATTCTTGCATAAACTGCAAAACTAGGATCTGTAAGTTAATTGGGAACATAGGGTTCTAGCCATAAACCAGATGGAATGGGGATGTTCCCAGGGCAGCCTTGATTTGAATGCAATTTTCCCAGAGGGAAAATTTCAGCTTTTGATGTCAAGCCTGGGGATTCTGTTCTAGCAGGTGTTTGATCACTTCAAGTAAATTTTTATTCATAGATTCAGCAACACCGTTCCCTTGGGGGTAATAGTTGCTGGAAAACTTCAAAGTGATCTTTCAATCATAGGTCCACTCGAGTAATTTCACCAAAGAAAATGCTGGACCATTGTCACATACCAAAGCAAAGGGCATTCCAAACCTTGTGATGATGTTTTCTTCCAAGAACTTGATAACTACGTCTGCCATGTTATTCTTGCAAGGTATAGCCTCAGACCACCGGGTGTAGTAATTAGTGGTAGTAAGAATGTACCAGTGATTGGCAGACAAGTTGGGTTTTATTTCCTTGATGAAGTTAAATGCCCATTGGGCAAAGGGCCTAGCCTCAAAGACTGGTTGCAAAGGCATAGCCAGATTACGCTCATGATGTGTCACGGTTTGGAAAGTGTGGCATTTTCTAACATGAGTGTAAATATCTTTAAATATACAAGGCCAATAGTACCTAGCTTGAAGGATCTAATGGGTGGTGGCATCGGCTAAACCATGTCCGATTCTAGACTACCCATGAAATTCATCAATCATCTTCACAGCTTGGTCCCTGTCGATGCACCGGAGGTACACTCCCTCATAGTTCCTGTGGTAAAGTGCAGAGTTTTTGATCATGAAGTGAGCGCTTTTCATCCACAGGGCATGGCATTTATTGGGGGGTAATCCCTCTAAACATTTTTTATTCAGTAGAAAATAAACCAGATCGGTATACCATGGGTCTCGAGTGATGGACTCCACCGTGTAAGTTTGGCATTCTATGCGGGGAGTCTCTTCTGCCATTGCTCGACTCAGTCCCTGGCGCTGGACTATCTTCATGGGCTACATTTCTAAATCATATTCTTAGAGGATGGCCATTCATTTCTCCCATCTTTTTCCCAACTCACTCTGCATCAGCAGAGACTTCACGGCTTGGTCCAGGACGATAGCATGCACCTTGCTACGGAGAATGTAATGCTAGAATTTTTTCACGGTGTGAACGAGAGAAAAGGCTTATTTTTCTAGTGATGAATACTGGACTTTGGCATTCTTGAAGGGGGATCTCATGAAAGCTATTGGTCATTCCTCCCCCTCAACCTTTTGAGTCAACACCGCTGTGGCAGAATGCAGTGAAGCAAAGGAGTAAATGTAAAACGGAAGGGAGTAGTCTAGACTAGTCAGAATAGTTGCTTCCATTATTATTTGTTTGATCTAGGAAAACACCTACTTTACTTCAGGACTCCACTCAATCTTGGTATCCTTTTTTATCATTTCATTGAGTGGTTAAAATATTTTGGCGAATCCAGTGATAAACCACCGGACGAAGTTGATCTTTCCGAAGAAAGATTGCATCTCTTTCTTGCTGCCGGGCATTTGTAAGTTTAGCAATGCTTCAACTCTCTCAGGGTCAATTTATATGCCCTTTTTAGAGATTATATGCCTAAGAAATTTCCCTTCAGTGACCCCAAATATGCACTTCTTGGGGCTGAGGGATATTCCATATAAAAAACATCTCTCGTAGATCTAAGCGAGATGGGCGGAATGGTCATGCATATCCCAGGAGAAGATGGTCAAATCATCCATGTAGATGATTATGCACCGATTCATAAGGCCCTTGAATGTAATGTCCATGGCCTTTTGAAATGTGGCCCTTGTGTTAATCAAACCAAAGGGCATCCTCCTATCTGCAAATATTCCCCACTTGGTGGTAAATGTTGTTTTCTCTCTATCTTCATACTTAATTATGACCTGGTTATATCCGGAGTACCCATCCAAGAATGACATCATTTGGGATCTATTTACTATCTGCAACACCTCATCCAGCAAAGGGAGAGGGTGATTATCTTTCTTGGAGGCCTTATTCAGGTTTCAAAAATCCACACAAAGGCAAATTTCACCGTTCTTCTTTCTCACAGGGACCAAATTGGCAACCCATGTAGTGTGCCAGATTGGAAAGATTATCCAGGCTGACAATAATTTTTCTATCTCTTGATGAATTAGGGGTTCCATCAATGGGTTGACCAGTCATTGCTTTTGCCAAAAAAGCTTAGCATCAGGTTTCAGGAGAATAGTATGAGTCATAATGGATGTGTCGTATATTTTCAAATCCTCATATCCCCATGTAATTACATCTATGTATTCTCAGAGAACCGCAAGAATCTTCTCCTTCTCCTCAGGGGAGCAGGAGGTGCCAATGTGGATAATCTTTTCTTCATTGGGCTGGCCAATGTTTACCCTTTCAAACTTTCCTCCCTTAGAGGAAGATGACATCTTTTCTAGGGCCCGAGGGTCTGAGTCAAAGATTCATTCAAGTGCAACCATCCCCTTCAGGATGGCATTAGTGGGTAGGTACATGATCCCATCATCTTCGTCACCCTGCCCAGTATTGTCATGGTCTCATTCCTCCACTACCTAGTCTTCAAAGACACCAATATTGGCCATGAAGGCTAGGATATGCTGGTCATCCTCAAAAACTTGAAAGTGGGTGACATTATTTGGGATGGACGGGGTGGGGACCATCTCAATTGAAACTCTCTGGAGTTGCGAGTCGACCATGGGCTCAAGTGTGTTGGCAAAAATGGCAAGGGCATCTGGGACATAGTTCCATCACCGGGGAATGAGATCAATGCCAAAGACATCAAAATATTCAATAAGGCTCCAAGCCTGATGGCGGTATGCAGCCAGTCTCTTGTCGTGACATGTATATTGACTCCAGACCTATTTGACAACCAACTCTGAATCACCCAGAGCCCGGAGGTGAGTGACACCTTTCCTTAACACAAATAAGAGTCCAAGGATCAAAGCCTCGTATTCCATAACATTGTTAGTGAAATTGAACTATAGTCTGTAAGATGCGAGGAAGGATTTCCCTCACGGGTTGATCAATTCTACTCTAGCCCCGTAGCCTTGTTTGGATTGGGACCCATCGAACTTGAGGGTCCACAAATCATTATTCACATTCTGGGGTTGGGGAGTGAGAGTAGCCTTTAGATTTTTCTTGGGAGACTTGGGAGGAGCTTCCTCCTAAACTGTTGGTGTGCTGGTGGGGTTTGCCTCTAGAGGGGTTTAAATTTGGGATTCCTAGGGAGATGTCACCAAAGGAGTGCATCCCGTAGGAACACTAGGCTTCGGGGAATCAGTTATGCACTTTATATTTTGAAAGGTGTCGATGTGCCGGATAGTGACTGAAAGGAAGAGTCCACACTCAAGTTCTGAATGTTTTTGATAGTGTACTCAGCACCAAGTGCCAGATAGGAGTGTGGCGGGGGTTGCTGTGGTACCTTGAGAGTCAACCTCAACTCTTAGATTTTCTTCTAGGTCCTAGGTTCTCTGTAGCACTATGGGATCCTCTCCGGGGGTGAAATTGAATGTTAGGATTTCAAAGGGTCGGTATACCCCATGGGAAGTCTCAAAGAAGAAGACCTCACTAACCCTCCCGACCTTGGTAAGGGCCTTCTTCATTCGGGGTTCACTTTCAACTTGGATCTTGTTTGATTCTCCTTCCCAGGGGAGCCATAAGTGGGAGAAGTCGGTTGAAAAGTATCTGTTCAAGGACTTAGACCAATTTTGACTTAATAACATCTCATAAGTCTCTGGGATGTCCACCACTTGGATGTCGATTATGCTAGCTATCCTGGGGTCCTGGATAAGCTGTATCCAGACGTTCTTCAATTCCCCCACCATTTTCACAGTAGTCTTATCCAGCTAGATCACTGCACCATTAGATGGGGTGGGATGGAATCCGAGCTTCTAACATATGGATAAGGGCATGATGTTACCTGAAGCTCCAGAGTCTACTAAGCAATTATGTATGTTTTTGCCTTGGATATTCAGGCCTAGTAGGAAGGGAGGATCTTCATTGTTTCCTCGAAAGATATCCGCATTGGCATCCTTGAATGAGACAATCTTGGGAGGGTGACTGATGACTTCCAGGTTTCCCAAGAGCTTTAGAAGAGAATTCTTCTTCTTGGGATAGTTTAGTAAAACCTCCATCAAGGTCATGGAGGTGGTGGTCCATTATAATGCCTCTATAATGTCGAATCTCCCTCCCAGGAACTGGTGACTCCCCTCGGCTAGGTCTTTTTCTTGGTTAGAGCTAGAACCTTTTAGAGGAGTGAGCTGATCATTTATGTTATCCTAGGGATGGGTGTCCTTGATAGGGGGTGTAGGTGTGTAAGCTGGTCCTTTACCGGCCTGACTCTGACTAATGTATGGAGTCTGTGGGTTGGTGAAAATATTGGCTTCAAAGGGCGGGATAGATTCATCAAAGAATCCATGCAATTCAGATTCCTCTTCATCTTCCCTGGAAGTTCCGAAGAAGATGGTCTCACAGGTGAAGGCACTGTGGGTTAACTCTTGCACAGGAGGCTCTGGGGGAGTAGCATCATGTGATTGTTGTCTATCTAGCTGGGAGATCATGATGACCTTTTCCAATGTGGCACAATTCACCTCATTGTGTGAGCCTGTGTCATGCAGTCTACACCAATTAGTCATGGGCTGGAAGTCTGCAACTGGTGTGAAATGCGATGGTCCAGCACCACTTTAGTTGGCATTTTGGTTTGGAGGTGGACCTCCGATGTTTGTGTTATTTTTCCATTGTTGTTGATTGGGCCAAGGCGCGTTGTTGAAGTTTCTTCCCCCGACATTGTTGCTTCGTTGGCCGGAGAAGATATTCCCCCTCTGGAAATTAGAATTCTGGGGTGCATATGACCCCACCTTCAGTTGATCCATGTCTACAGTCAGGGTAGAAATTTTTTTCCAGAGGGACTCAACCTCAGTGGTCAACTAAGTATTGGTGTCACAGTGTGATGGTTGTTATTGTTGGTTTCCTGAGAAGACAGCAGTATTCGTTAGAGTCAAGGGTGGTAATCCTCCAGTCGCGGGTGACTGAAAGAAGGGCACTTCTGATGATTGTGTTTGAGGCTGTTGTGTCTGCTGTGGCTGATTCTAGGAGAAGGCTTCTAGAGCTGGTATTGCTTGAGTCTGTGAGGGATAAACGTATCAGGCCTGCTAGTCTATCAACAGTGGTGGGGGATTCATTGCCATCAAGTGAGCACCTATTACCAGATTGGGGTTATATCCCCCACTATACGTTGTTCTACCAGGGATCATGTTGAAGGGTGTGCTCTGCCCAATCCCACCTGGGGATTTATTAAGACCATGAGATAATTCTAAGGCTAGGTTATAAACCTTCGCCAAAGTGTCCCGTTCACCTGTGGCGGTTGTTCTCCAAAGGAGTGTGGCAACGAAGGGGTCCATTGTGTTAAGATAAGCCTATATGGTTACTTTTGAGGATGGAATGAAAGGGGCCATGCATCACTTCAAGGCACGCTGGAACTAATGGTTGAATGTTGCAAGAGGTTCATTGGGTTCCTTCCTAATGGAGATGAACTAGCTATGGGACCAGGTTGGGTCCACATGTACATGAAAGGCAACCAAGAAGGCATCCTCCATGTCCTGCCAACTATTAATGGAGTTGGTGGGAAGGTTAAGGTACCAGTTCAACTCGCCCTACCCCAAGGACAAGGGAAACATCTGGGTCATGAAATCTTCATGCTGGATCCGGTGTCGGTTCATGGCATCTTTATATGCCTACAAATGCTCTTCTGCAGTCTGTGAGCCTAGGTGCTCATATCATGGGCATATCTTCTCTGGGTGTGAGGGTAAGTCATTGATTGCACCTGAAAAAGTTCCCATTGGGGACCCGGTGTTACCAAAATATGTAGCCATTGGGGGAACTAGATTTTGGGTAGTTTGAGTGGTGGTTCCTGGGATTGTCTGAGAAGTTTGGGTATTCTGAGGTATACTAGACCCCAGACAATAGTGGCTGGTGTGGTTTTTGGGGTCCATTTCTTTCGAGTAGGAGGCTCAAGTTCAACAAACCTTCTAGGGTTTGGGGCAGACCTAAGGATTCTTTCAAATTTCACTAGGGAGAAAGACCCAATCCCACTGAAGGCTTGACTCCTAAAACTATAGCTCGGGGAACCTTCGGGAGGTGTAAAATTAGAATCTTGAGAGGGGGATGAGTTCATGCCCTCCTTCTAGTGCTAGTTTTTGTTGACGGGGTTTTATTGACCGTGTCCACCAATAGTCATAAGTTGTCACTAGGTACCGGGGGTACCAGCCAACTCTGCCTATAAAGGCTATCTGGGGAAGTTAGATTCCCCGGGCCTCCAAACACCTGGGTGTTGGGTCATGATGGTGCAGGGCTCAGTTGGGAGAAGTGACTATTTTTGAGGGGGATAGCTGGTTTCTCCAACTCATTCTCTCTGGAGATTCAGGAAGGTGAGGTTTCTCCAAGCATTCTACACTTAGCAAATAAACTAAAAAAGATCCTACAGGGTCAAAAGTACTTCATCTATCTATAGTTATGTTTAAACATTCAAAACATCGATAATGCTCTGATATACTACACTAAATACCGAAGAAATACACAACCATCAGTTTGTATTTTATCAGTAGCAAGGGAAAAGAGGTCGTTAAGATACTTAAAATATTAGAGCAGAAGACATAAGGAACATAAAATATAAAATACCATTAACTCAGAAGTTTGAATTCCAAAAATATCATTGCAAAGAACTGTCCCTTCTTCATTAATATTTCTTCCAGCAAACATTGGTGCATGATACAATGGTGGCTCTAGGGGAGCATCTAACTATTGGCAGGTGAAATAATGGAGCATTGATCTCTGCAACTGAAATGAAAATATTGCTCTTCTATTAATGTGGATAGAAAAATCATCAATTTTGCTAACCCTTGGAAATGAGTCAGACTTACTATTTATACACATCTTCATCTAACCCTAACCCTAACCCTAACCCTATTTTACATTACACTATAATAAAATATAATATCTAGGGGTCGGTACTACCTACGCCACCCTACAAAAGACTTTGAGATGAAATAGGCCTGACGTGTCAAAAGAAGAAGACAAGAAGGTATAGCAGAAGAATCAACCTTGAGAAGAGAGCAGGAAAAAGAAGGAAGAAATCAGGTCCCCAGGGATCGAGGCCACATGCCTCATAAATAGGAAATGTGGCACCCTGTCTCCAATATTCCAGGTGTACATCTGAAGTGGCGCCTCAAGAAGACCATATGTCAGAAGACCAACTATTGATCTGATATTCCTTGATCTAGCCAACTACCTTCTGACAGTCTTTATTAACCACTTCTGAAAGTGACCGGTCAGCCTCAGGGACTGAGACATGGATCACTTGAAAGAATACAAAATTAAGGATTCAGGATTTCAGGATCTGGGAACTTATGTTCTAAAAGAATAAAAAATACAAAATGCTTGGGTTTGGTTCGGCCTCTGGAGAAAATTTATTGTTGCTTGTTTTCATTGAAGGTTTGGAGAAGGTGGGTGATTCCATCCTCATCAATTTCTCTAAGGCAGGACCGCCGGTACACAGCTGCCTCAATTTGTTCCCCTAGCTCCAGAACATTATTATTGAACTCATCGGCCATTTTGCCGCATCATGACCACTAAGGACCATGTGAGTTAGCCATGTCATTTGAGTCCTATCCAGTCCCCCCTAGGGATTGATATTTGGACTCCATCAATTCATCAAACTTCCCCAAAATGTACTCCTCCAGAGTGCATGTGTTAGTGTTGAATGGGTCAGCTCCAGAGACCTTTGTGACAAATGCCTCGTACATATTTGAAGAATAGTGCACTGTGTTGAATTTATCATGCAGAGCCCCTACCAGTTGCTTGAGTACCTCTAATGTGAGGTCAAATCTAGAGTGTTGGGTCCTCACAAAGTCAAATGATTCTTCTCCTAGAATCCCAGATTCAGAGACCATGTCTTCCCCAAGGTTGAGGAGCTCCTCTAGCTTTACCTTCCATGCTTCGTAATTTTCCATATCACCCTCCCATATGTTAAGGATAGTTTCTGATTGATGTAGAATGTGTCAAGCTGTATATAAATCTAGGAGGGTGGATATTAGGAAATGTCAGGTGTTTCCTACTTGCAGAGTGACCCACTCATTGACCGCTTGGGCCTTCTTCTTCATTTCTCACAGGGAGTCAATGTCACTCTGTGGTAATGGCACATCAGATGTGGAGGACTTTGGAGGAATGACACTAATAGGCCGGGCCAGCTCGGTAAGCAACCCCATGAGGTTAGCTATCTTTTCCTTTTCCTCTTTGAGCCTTTAAGCCTCTTTTTCATATCGGGCCTCCATGAATCTGGTCGCTTCTTTTAATAGGTTTACTTCGCCCTATTTTCCTCTCTTTCCTAGTGATGTCTCCATAATATCATAGTCTCCGGCCTTGGCCATTGCCTCATCGACATCTGGGGGAGGTATTGCCACAAATACAACTATTTCTCTGCCCGACCTGGTTTGAAGGGTATGAACCATCCAGGCTTTCTTAGCCTTTGGCGATTCCTAGACCTGAGCCATCATTTTGGCTAGGGAGAGGTTAGCTCTCGGGGTGGACAGGGCCTTTCTCTTCTTTCTTTCTACTAACCACCGAGGCAACAGGGGTGGCTTATTTGCCAAAGTCTATTATTTTAGTTCCTCCCTGGTGTCTTATTGTTGTTCCTCCTTAGTGGTGTGAGTCTCAACTGCCCCTTTCTCTTTATCCTGGGCTTCATTAGGAACATTTCCCCTGGTGACATTTATTTCCTTAGCCTTATCCTTTGTATCTTCATCTTTGTCTGGACCTTCATTAGCTGTCTTGTGGGTTTCCTCCTCTCTTTGTTCTTACTTTTTGGCCTCGGTCACCGGGATCTCTTCTTCTCCTGATACATCCTTTGGAAATAGGGGAGGTACCAGGCCAAGATTTAGTGTTTTTTCCATGGTTATTACCTACCCAAAGATTTCTCTAGGGAGTGGGGCTTGGAACATGGTGGCTGAGGTTACGGTTGCTCCTGTAGGTTCGGTTCCCTCAGCAGATGCTTCTTGTTCACTCTGCTTTTGTTGGTCCATCCCTGTATCTTACATCTTCAGAACTTCAGAGGCGGTTTCTTGCTCTATTTCCTTTTCTTCTTCCATTTTCTCTTATTGCTCCTGTGTAGTTCTTTGTTCCTCAACTTCTTCCTATGTTGGGACCTCAGCCTCCATTCGCTCAATGTCCCCCTAAAGATTACCGAATTCATCAATTGTAAAAACATCATCAAAATCATCCTGCGGGGGAGGGTTGTCTAGGACATTGGTAGGCCCTACTTCCTTTTCTGGCTCTGGGGAGTCAGAGGAAAGGATTTCAACATGTGGATTCTGGGGCATCCTTAGCTCTGGCTCTTTTTTGGGCTTTGGTCAATCCTCCTCCTCCGTCGAGTAATCAAGGGTGGACCTGCATCCCTTACTGCTACTTGCTCTGTCAGATCCACCCCTGTTGCCTTAACCATCAAGGTTTCTAGTGAAGGGGAGGAGGGGGGAATAATAGGTCTGGTCATTGATGCTGGGGTTGACAACTGCGTGATTATCCTATCTTTCATCTACTGGGAGGCTACCAATGACTACTTTAGCTATTCCTTTATAGGGAATTCTTTCATAGGAGGGGTTATCATTATTCCTTTCCCTTTATCCACTCCCTGTGAAGAAGTCTCGGCCCCCAGGGTTTCCTTTGGTACTGGCTGGGCTTCTCTGCAGACACTCCTGGGTCACACCTTCTTGAAGTAAGCATGGCTACATTTAACCACCTCATGGGTGAAGTCCTCAATGGTGGACCCTTCCTCAGCATCCCAGTTTTCTGGTGGGAGGGCCAATGTATCGATCCCCTTTGCTTTGTACTGGGGATCAATCATGGAGCCAACGTCTGAGAAGTCCTTCAGAAATCTCTAGAGCTTCAATATTTCCATCATACCTATGGTCATCCTGATGTAGTGCCAGCTCCAGACCTCCACATCATCCTGGAAATCTTCTCAAAAGTCCTCCATATGGTGTTTATGGGGCTCTGATGCCCAGGGAAGTGCCACCGCAATCTTTCCATGCGGATCAAAATGCTTCCGCGCCAAGTAGAATTCCATCAAGTTATAGCTTTTTAGTTCATTGTCCGCTTCTTTGGCGGCAGTTAGACTACATGAATAATTCCCACAAGTGATTTGGAATGGAATATTAGTTACCTTCTTTAGGGCATAGAAGGCATGCAGCTCCATTATTTGCCTGCGATATTCCAGGAGGACTATCTTGTCCCCGCAGTGTTTGGGCAACAAGTAGGGTTTCCTGGAGAAGCCAGTCACCCTTATATAGGTATGTTGCTGCAATTATATATAATAATGTCTATAATTATGGACCAAATTCATCGCCTATATGGACAGGCAGTATCCTACATCCCGGATAGGTGTGAGCAAGTGGTAGTAAACGAACGCGTCATTTACTCGACAAAAAATGGGGAAACTAACCTCCCATTGAATCTATGGAAAGTAGTCCCAAGGGGCCTTCTGATCCAGGCTGATCCTGAGTATGCCGTCAGTGAGTAGCCCATTGGTGTGGGGTCTCTATTGTGCCAAGGCCCAGAGAACATAAGAATTCATATAAAACTTCTTCTTCTTGGCCAGTTGGAGAAATCGAGAGTTGACATGATTTGTAATTATGGCCGCCTAGTCAAAAAACTCCCCTACTGTACTTATACCAAGCAAGAAGTAGTACATCCATCCAAAAAAATTGCAGGCATGTTGTTTCCTGAAGACCTGGCATAGTGCGATTATCCCCATCTGGATGCTCTCTTTGAATTTGGACCTGGGGATCTCTAGCTTCATCCTCTTGGGGTCCCTCTTCGGGACTTTGAGCCAATTGTTGTTCATATATATGCGGGCCACCTCCTCCAATTGCTTGAATTGGGCCAAGTCATCAGATCGGGTGACCACGGTCAACTTGGCAAATTGAGGGATTCCCAAGCTCTTCTAGAAGGTATCAGGATCGAGGGACACCAAAGGAGTAGGGTACCCTGTTGGCTCTAGCGGTGCGAGCATAGCAGCTTGAAAAGATGTGTTGTAAAGAGCCATGAGAATGACAATAAGCTCCGCTGACTACACTGAGCATGGGAAGCAAGATACTTTGAGGATCCTAGAGTTTCCAATTTGAATGGCCAAAGGATCTCTTTCCTGTCGCTGAATGTACATAACTTTGACTAGGGCCTGCATTTCTGGCCATGTTCTGATTCTAGTGTCGGTAATAAGTTAGACCTTGGACTCAATCTTTGAGCCTAAGATGACTCCATCCTTTATGTATTTCAGGCTCAAAGGCATCTTTTCCAGAGCCTTCTCCATTTTTGGATCTTACTGTCGCTTTGGTACTTGCTGTAGATGGAAGTTTCAGACTCCCGGGTGGTGAAGATGCAGATGACTCAGACATGTTTGAAAGTATACTCCGAAAACCTACACAGCAAGGCGACCTTTAGAACGCATTAATAAATAAACACCTTGGGGTCTGGAGATCTTACCATCGTGGTGTTTGCTTCCCCTGAAAAGTTAGTTTTGTTCAAAACTCCGGACAACATACATGTACATATTGTGAACTTAGAAATTTGATTAACCATTTGGGTCCAAAATTTTTATCACATTTGGTAAGAAGGATACAGGATGGATGATTGTAGGAGACCCAGAGCCCAGGGAAGTGACCATTGGTAGAAGTGTACAAAAGGCTAACCATCAGACCCATGTGGGCGCCACGTGAGTGAGTAATAAATGGGAGTTATGGTGATGATGGCGGAGCCAACTGTCTGAATGCACAAAAAGTGATGCCCACTTAGACAGATTTAAGTGTGCGCATGGGTCATAAATGAGGGTTAGTCTAGTTTTATAGAGGAGAAAAAAAAATTCCTGTTTGAAACCAGCCGAGAGCCGAGTTTCAAACAAGTGATATTCTACCCAGAACGAGCTTGCAGACGAAAACTAGTGACATAGGCAGCACGGTGAGCTTGATAAGCTACCTGGTAGGATACACACATGATATACATTAGAGCCAAAGGATATATACATGTAGACTAGAGGGATATACAACAAATATACACTAGGTTTATACACATATACACGACAGAGAAAATATCTACAAGAAACTAGGCAAAAGCACAGAATATCTACAACTTCCTACACTATATACAGACTAGATTACATCTTCATTACAATTGACTATATACAAACTAGATTACAATTGACGGAAAACTAGAAATAAATGAAAGACAAACAAACAAAAAGGTAAAGGCAACATAAAACCAACAACACCAGACATAAGGAAAGTCAAAGGGAGAGGAGGCACCAACCTAAAAACACAGAAAGGAGAGGAAAAAAATCCTACGTGAAAGCTCTACAACAGATCCAACTACCAAATGATCACAACCTGCCACCACAAACCACTCACAATCACTCAAAAATACTGGAAATGATTAGTACTGGATTATGGCTAAATTGCTGTAAATCACTCTAAAATTGCTCTGATTTCTTGAGTGTTTAATCGCGGTAAATGTGAAAATGACAGGTAACTTCTATTTATACCCACAGTAAAAAGCAAGCCACCTTACCATCTGCAAACTTTGAATAGACATATCTCTAGACTTCGGGCCTAGGGGTTCCCTGCGACGATATCATCTTTAGGAAAGAGAACATCGCAGCAAAGAATCCTGGAGTCCGGAGTCTGGCTCCTGACAAAGGATGACCAACTCTTGGATCGAGGTCCCAGAGGCACAAGAAACCAAAAAAATAGAGCACAACCATGGGGAAGAAAACCCCGGAGAAGGAAAAAAAAAGAAGACAAAGAGACAAGGCAAGAGCAAAAAAAGAAAAACAAAATAAAAAAAAAATGGGGGGGGGGACCCAACATTTTGCACACAAAATGTAGGGACGGGGATGCTGGGCATAACATAATGCTTATTGGGTTGAAGGACTAAGGCACAATCTATGAAGTGTGGCACAACTGAATAACATTAGTTTCTAGGTAGAATTAATGAATGGGAAGGCCAAGCAACTGGATGGTAAGGGAAATCTAGTCGGAACTGGAAGGCAAAAAAAGGTAATCTATTCTATCTTGATCTCAATGAAACTTAATGTTTTATTGCAGAAGTAGAATAAAGATGGTTATGGCATAAAAGGTTATGTCATGTGAACTTTGATAGCATGGTCAAAATAAGAAATTAAAAAAAGAGTAAGAGGTATTCCTATTCTGAAGAAACCTGAACTAGTAATTTGCAAACAATGTCAAATTGGGAAGATGGGCAAAACTAGTTTCAAGAGAAAGAATTACAATACAGATGAAGTCTTGGAGTTGGTGCATACTAATTTGTGTGGACTAATTGGAACAAAAAGTTATACAGGTGAGAAGTATTTCATTCTATTTGTTGATGACCATTCCAGAATGATGACTGTTATGTTTCTCAAAGAAAAATCAGAATCTTTTAAAAAATTCAAGTGGTACCTTGCAAGAGTTGAACAAGAAATAGGAAAGAAACTCAAATTCTTAAGATCTAACAGAGGAGGTGAATTAATTTCTAATGAATTCAATGTATTCTGCAATGAAAGATGAATCAAAAGACAAGTATCTATCCCAGGAACTCCACAACAAAATTGGATAGTAGAAAGAAGGAACATATCTATTATGGATTGTGCAAGAACCTTGATGATTGAAAAGAATGTTGCTACCAAATAGTGGAAGGAAGCCATGAGCACTACAATTCACACCTTGAACCAAGTTCAATTAGGGCCCATTTGGTTGCACCCCATAACCGGGTTATGCTGCCCATAACCCAGTTATGGGGTGCAATTCTCTGTTTGGATGCCCTTTTTGAGAATGGGAATGTGGATTTCAAAGACCCCATTTTTCCAAAACCGTGGATTTCGCAATTCCACCTCAGGAGGTGGAATGAATTTGGAATCCACGGTTATGTGTGTAAAATAAACAAAATTTTATGTTCCCGTCGGATCCGGGCAACTCCACGGTTTGGGTTTTAAACCCCATTTTACATCTGCGGCAAGGTCGTGAGATATCTGGATTTTTCTCTGCTGCGTGTTAATAGGGTTTGGCACTTCCGGCTGTGTAGCGACGCTCGAGCTGGTACTCTCTCCGAAACTGCTCTGGGTTTTGAAGATTTAACAACGTTTCAACCCTCTGGTACGTGTCTGTAGCCATCTGTTTGCTATCATGATTATTTGGTCTCAT
>MU224413.1:3138769-3161084 GCA_018584345.1 Thuja plicata
AATAATAAATATAATTAAATATAAATAAATATAATTAACACAGGTCAATAAAATATAATAAATAAATCAAAATAAATTAATTTAAAAAATATTTAAAAAATTTGGTGTCATATTCCAACTCCAATTCAAAATGAACAACCAAACGAAGAATATGGAGACCCAAACTCCAATTCTGATTCGAAGTGCAGAACCAAACAGAGAATATGGAGATCTGCATTCCAATCCCGATTTGAAAATGTCCAACCAAATAGAGAATGATAATTTCACAAATTCCAATTCCTATTTTCAGTTTGACAACCAAACAGAGAATGTGGATTTACAAATCCATCTTCCAGGGCAACCAAATAGTCCCAAAAAATGAAAACTAGGGTTTGCATAACCAGGCTATGGGCAACCATGATTTGTTTCATTTTCCAATTCCCCAACCAAACGGGCCCTTAAAGAAAGGTACTGAGAAGACACCTTTTGAATTATGGTATGGCTACAAACCTAATGTTTATTATTTCAAAGTATTTGGAAGTAAATGTTACATCTTGAAGGAAGAAAGAAATGGATAATTTGATGTAAAAGGTGATGAAGGTATATTCCTATGCTATTCCTGCAAAAGAAAAACATATAAATGTTTGAATCTTACTACTCATAAATTCATATAAAGTGTGCATGTAAGGATTGATGAGTTTGCAAAAAAAGGTGAAGAAAAGAGAAGTAAAGAGCCTGAGGACTAAATAAAATTTGTGTATTTTGAACCTAATACTATACCTAAGACACAAGAAATGGTGATTAGACAACATCCCTGTCAACCATTGAATTCATCTGCACAAACTCAAATAGTTCAACCTGAGTTATAGCCTGTGCAACCCGAGCTGCTAGTAGAGGAAATCAATTCACAGACAAAGGAAACTGAGTCATAGACAGAGGGAACTGATTCACAGACAAAGGCACCCGAGACTCAAAAAGAGGTTCCCGAGTCTCAGATAGTGGAACCTAAGTATTAGAGAGAAGATAAAAAAAAAAATTTTGAGCATGGTGAACCAAGTGGAACAAACCCAGAATCAAGAAGAAAGGATCCTGTACTTGCAAAATATGTCAGAAGGCATCATGCACCTGAACAAATAATTAGAGATCAGATAGAAGGTGTAATGACAATGAACAAAATCAAAGGTACATGTTTTCTTAGTTAAATTGAGCCTAGAACTGTTAAAAATGCATTGAATGATGAAAGGTAGATCAAAGAAATGAATGAAGAGATTGAGTAGATATAAAAGAACAAAACTTAGACTCTTGTACCTAGACCAAAAGATAAGAATGTGATTGGTACTAAGTGGGTTTTCAGAAACAAGATGAATGAAAAAGGAGAAGTTTCCAGAGACAAGGCAACATTATTATGTAAAGGATATGCTCAAGAAGAGGGTATTGATTATGGAGAAACTTTTTCTCCTGTTGCAAGACTTGAAGGAGTCAGAACTCTTCTGGCATATGCTGCACACAAAGGACATAGGGTATATCAAATGGATGTAAAATGTGCATTCCTAAATGAAATTCTTGAAGAGGAAGTTAATATTGAGAAACCCGAAGGTTTTGTAGATCCTAACAAAAGGAATATGGTTTGTAAACTGCACAAAGTATTGTATGGACTGAAACAAGCTCCTAGAGCCTGGTATGAAAGATTGCATGGTTACTTGATAAGTATTGGATTCTAGAGAACTAATGATAATAGTAGCTTATACATCAAAGAAGGACCTCAGAACAAGATACTAGTAGCAGAGATATTTTTGGATGATATATTGTTTAATGGTTATGATGATTTATGCAAAGCATTCTCTGAAGCTATGAGTAAGGAATTTGAGATGTCTATGTTTGGTGAAATCAAATTCTTTGTTGGTTTACAAGTTTATCAGATTAAGGATGGTATCTACATTACCTAGTTTAAATAAATCAAAGAGATACTGAATAAAATTGGGATGGAAGACTCAAGACCAGTTGGAACACCCATGCGTACTGGACATAAGTTGTCCAAGGATGATGATTCAAAAGAAGTAAACTAGACTACCTACAGATCCATGATTGGTAAACTTCAATATGTTGTTCACACTAGACCTGATATTGCATTAGCAGTTGGTATTGTTGCAAGGTTTTTAGCTAATCCTAGAGAGAATCATTTGAAGGCTATCAAAAGGATTCTGAGATATCTTAAGGGTATTGAAAATATGGATTATGGTATAAGAAAGGAGGAAACTTTGATTTGAAGAATTTTACTGATGCTGATTGGGAAGGAAGTGTTGATGATAGAAAGAGCACAAGTGGTGGAGCATTATTTCTTGGAAATAGGTTAGTCTCGTCAACAAGCAAGAAGAAGAACTACATTTCTCAGTCTACAACAGAGGCAGAGTATGTTGCTCCAGAAGAAAATTGTTCAAATATCATATGGTTCAAACAATTTTTGTCAGGTATGAAGGAGGAAATAAAAGAATCAGTTATTATCTACTATGACAACACTAGTGCAATTAACATTTCAAAGAACCCGGTGATGCATACTAAGACTAAACATATGGCAATAAAGTATCATTTCTTGAGATAATTTGTTTAGGACAAGGAAGTAAGATTGGAATATGTGATTAAAAAAGAAAAAATTGCAGACATATTCACTAAACCATTACCTAAGGATGCATTCTTGTATCTTAGAGGAAAATTAGGGGTGATTCCCCTAACCGAGGCTCACTAAAACACAGTGTAGTGATATATCAACCGAGCTACAAAATAGACTTAACATGTTGATGCAGATATTCAAAGCTTATTGCATATGAATAAGTACAAAAAAGTACATTACAACTTCACTGGATATATATATATATATATATATATATATATATCAGTTGGTGTCTTTGGCATTGGTTTTCAAAGAGGGAGAGATTACTGATGTCATAAATTTTACTGATGGAGAGATTGATGACAGAGGGGGAAATTCTATTAGAGGGAGAAATCTGTATTTCAATGATTGTGAAGACAAAGGGAGTTTTTTGGATGAGAATCAAAATGAAGCTAAGGACATTAATAGAAATTTCATTCTTATGTTTGTTGATCTATAACTCTTTATATTATGGCATGTTGTGTTTCCATCAATTCCAAAGAGGGATATTGTTGATGACAATTATTCAATTGTGAATTTTCATTGATGTTTACACAAGTATAGTGATGTTTACACAAATGTCTAATCCTATCTGAGAATGGTCAGTTTAGGCCAAGAAATTTTGGGCATTGAAGAGGACCAAAATGATTTTCAGTTCTAACTGAGTTCAATTGGACAATACAGTGTTGTTCGGGCATTGAAGGATTTCAGTGTTGACCGAGTTAAATAGTTAGTGTCAGCTGACTAACAACAGTTTATGTTTTATGGTTAATTAGTTATATGCAGCCAACAGAAATGAGTTTTATTATTTATTTGGAAGGATATTAAGGCTGACTTGACAAGGCTTATCATATGTATATAAGGTCAACTTTGTCTTGAATATGTATCAGTAAGTAGAAGAGATGTATGTTTATGACATGAAGAGTGAAGACAAAATCAGATGGGATTCTGATTGAGGATAAACCACACAGAGTTGCAAAAAAACATCCAATTAGTGAGGATCAAGTAATTAAATCTAGAATAGAGATCTGAATCAGAAAATATAGTTTCTTATCAAATCATGTCAATCCATTGATACTCTCTAAAAATTGTAGCAGTGATCAAAATCTCGTAACAGAGTATACTTAACATTCTTTTGTAAATCCTCCCACAAGGTGAAATTTCTGCATTGAAGTGTTTGAAGACCTCTAACAAGGTCACTCCTTATAGGGTAATTAAATCCTCTAATAGGGTCACACCTAACATTCTGTTATTGTAACCTTTAACAAGGTTGGCTCCTCACAGGGCTCACTTCAGAAGAGTGAAAAATAGTGACTAGTTGCAATTGGTGGTTTTTCCCATATTGGGTTTCCATGTTAAATCTTGGTGTTGTCTGTGTACATGTTATTTATGGTTTATTTTTTTGCAATTAATTACTAGGGGATAATCATAGTTAATCTCTTAAGATTTTCTATGTTAACTGAGTAACAATAGAATATCTATGTTAACCGAGAAATAGTGATAAATTTGTTTAAGAGATCTAAGGGAATTGGATTTGTTTTTGTGGTAACTGATTCATTCCTCCCCTCTTAGTTACTCAACTCATTTCCAATAGACCTAAGGGTATGTGCAGGATCATGGTATGCCAAACTAGGCCTTAAGTGGCAATGAAAATTCAGAAAATCAGGGTTAGGAAAGTTGACATAAAAATTTGGACAAGTTATCAGTCTTATATCAAAAATGTGTAATAAGAGAATCTGTAGAAAATTGAATCTAGTTTCTAAGCTACTATACCTTCTTTAAAAAAAAAAATTCTATATGGTGAAATTTTAAATTTCAATGCAGTAGTATGAAAATTTTGAGAAAAAGATAAGAAGAAGGTGTATGTCTAACCACCTTAAACACAACCAAATGATAATTATTTTTTACAAGATTCTAGATATAAGTAGTAGACTCATGTTTGGATGTGACGCATATTTTTTAGTAATATTTTTCCAAGTAAATAATTAATTATTATTTTTCTACTACAACTTTTCCAGAATATAAAAAATCTCGTGTCTGACCACCTTAACTTAGTCTAAAATTCATGAAATTGATTTTTTTTAGTTTTTAATTATAGTAGGAAAAGCATAGAATGTGACTCATGTTTTGGATTACAAAAATGTTATACCATTTGAAAGTTATAATTATTTTTCAATCAGTCTATCAATCAGGACTAAAAAGATAAGAAGTAGGCGTATGTCTGACCACCTTAAACACAATCAAATGCTAATATTTTTTTACTAGATTCTAGATACAAGTAGAAGATTAATGTCCGGATGTGACACATATTTTTTTGTAATTTGTTTCCAAGTAAATAATTAATTATGATTTTTCTTCTACAACTTTTCCAGAATATAAAAAATCTCATGTCTGACCACCTTAACTTAGTCTAAACTTCATCAAATTGATTTTTTTTTATTTTTTTCTTGTATTAGGAGAAGCATAGAATGTGACACATGTTTCAAATTTAAAAAATGATATAACCTTTGAAAGTTATAGCTATTTTTCAATCAGTCTACCAATCAGGACTTCTTTTTCGCATCGCCACTTTTTGGCATACCATGATCCTGCACATACCCCTAACTCAATTTTATTTTGATGGAATTTGTTTATTTAATGACACAATATGAATGTTAATACTTGCATTGTTTACATCTTTGCATTTGGAATTCTTGATGACCCGCGAGCTTTGAGAGCTAGAGAATCATTATTTTTACCTTCAAGGCATTGTGTGAAGTGTTTGATCTCTCTTTATTTTTTTTGTTTTGATATTCACTATGTGGTACTCCCCGCTTATGATCATTTCATGAGGAAATGTCTTGATGGCTCACAGGCTACAAGCTAGGGCATCATGCATTGTTTATGGGCTGTGTCTATGCACCACAATATTTGCACCTTAATAAACACATGTTAACACAATATGTTGTTAAAAAAATATGTTAACACCATGTATGTTATCCTATTGTGTTAACATGTGTTAGTAATTTGCAAACAAAACCAACAGGCTAACATAGATGTTGTTAACATATTTTTTTAACTAAGATACAAATATTGTGCTGTATAGACATGACCTTGTTTATGAGCTCATTGTTTAATACTATGTTACAAAATTTCAAGACATGAACTATGTTACAAAATTTCAAGGCACGAAATTTTATACTTTTTGACATCATACTTTTTGTGCCTTAGCATTGATTTTACAATGTGTGGGAGTCGAAGAAAATATGTGCAGTTATAAAATTTCATGTCTTGAAATTTTATAACATAGTTCCTTAGCATTTGATCTTCATATGGAAGCCATGACTTAAGGTAGGCATTCGAGATTTGTCTTCTCATTAACTAAATTTCATTTTGATGGCATTTATTGATTTAATGGCACAATATGAATGTTAATACTGGCATTATTTACATCTTTTCATTTGGAATTCTTGATGACCCACAAGCTTTGAGAGCTAGAGCATCGTTTCTATTACCTTCAAGGCATTGTGTGAAGTGTTTGATCTCTCTTTATTTGTTTCGTTGTTGATGTTCACTATGTGGTACTCCCAATTTATGGTCATTTCATGAGGAAATGTCTTGATGGCTTGCAGGCTGCAAGCTAGGGCATCATGCATTGTTAATGAGCTAACTATTTAATACTGGCATTGTTTACATCTTTGCATTTGGAATGCTTGATGGCCTATGAGCTTTGAGAGCTAGGGCATCATTACTATTACCTTCAAGGCATTGTTTGAAGTGTTTGATCTCTCTTTATTTTTTTTCTGTTGATATTCACTATATATTACTTCCTGTTTATGACCATTTCATGAGGAAAAACATGGTATCTTCTTTCCTTTCTACAACATTCTTCTGAGTGCACATGTCATGTAGCATAGTTTTTTCTTTCAGAAGTGTACGGCTTGACTATGCACATGCATAATTGTAGATGAGGATCAGTAATAGGATGACATTCATTGCTTAGATCTTTTTGATCTAACCCCCATCTCTCTTTTCTTTGTAGGTTCTAGATCACACAGAAGCACACTGGATTCATACATGGATAAAAAATTCATCACTTCAGGCAATGTCTAGTACCCTTATTATTTATGTTCATCCTCTTATGTATGCTTGTACTCTTGCATATTCTTTTGAAAGTATTGTATATGAGAAAATATTCAACCTGTTGGGAGCAACCTCAAACATGAAATGTTAGCGGGTTAGCACACATAAATCATGAAATAAGCATGAACCAACAAGAAATCTTCATAACATTAGATTGAGCTAAAAAATGTTAGTGCACCCTATATTACTTGTTTGATTTTCTCATTTATATTGGATGTGAGTGTGCTCTCTCAAACAAAAATGAAGTGGATCCCCAATGCAATGCAAATGTGAATGCAAGATTGGATTAAAAGAAGAGATTCAAGAGCTAGTATGAAGAAGTAGTCTCAAATTATTCTCAAAGATGATCTAAACTATGAAAATGATATGCAAGACAATGAAAGAAACTAATATTTATTGAACATTAGACTATCATGTAAATTCTAAGTGATTTAAGCATAAAAAAAAAATAAAACTAGCAATGAACTTCTAAAACTAAAATAGCATAATAAAAATGCAAGAATGAGAGATGTCAATACAAGAGGAGAAGGCTTCTATTTATAGATTTTTGGGAGAGAAGAGAAGGGCTTGAATGATGTGTCACCTATGTGGCATCCACATAAGAGCCACATAAGGGACACATGGACTTGTAAGGGATGGCAATTCAAGAGTCAAATATAGCATTAAATGTTTAAGTGGCTCTAGATTTTCAAGTGGGGGACAAATATGTAAGAAAATTTAAGAGGGATGGGTGACCATTTTGGAGAGAATTTTCACACATGTGTGAGCATTCTATTAGCATTAAAAGGGTTAGGAATCACCTTCTTAAGTAGGATTAGAGAATGATTAGGTGGAGGAGTATGCTTAGAGAATGATGTGATGGGTGTAGAGTAGGAATAGGGTAGGCTTAGGGTAGACCTCTAGATTGGATTAATAGGTCTCTAGGTTGGGTTTAGATTATAATTAAGATTAGATTTGAATAAATCATAGCTTAGAAGAATTAGGGATATGGAGGATTTTTTAATAAATATGAATTTATTAAAAAGGGATTTTGTGAGGCAAATGTATTTAAATAAAATACATTAAGATAGTATTTAGATTATTGATAAATACCAACGATGAAACTATTTAATTGATTAAATTAAATAGTTAGATGAATAAAGGGGAATTTATTATTAATAATAATGTTAATATTTTTGGACGTCTACAAGTATATACAAGTTATTTGGCATATATATACATTTAATCTTTAGATGTAGAAATTTCTTTTCATTTACATGTATCTTTTCATGAAATGAACACAAATTAAACAAGATCATCTAATAATGCAAACTAGGGTATTGTAGTCACTCATCTAGTAATTAGATTACCAAATTGAAATGGGCATGAAAAATATGGTAACAAGAACCATTAATAAGGATTTAACATAAGTCTAAAAGTGTCCAAACCTATTGTTCTTTGTGTCCTTATTGCCTTCATAATTTTGGTTCAACCCCTATAGGATGCCCAAGCCTAGAGGCCAAGGAAATTACCAAAGAGTAATTGAAAGAAAGATGAATGAAACCATTGTCCTTATTTGGGTAAACCCATATAAATGTTCTTCCTTTGCATCACAAATCCTACTTGAGGATCCACAATCATGCATTTATGTTCAAGACTTATTGTTACCTTGGTCTTTTTGAATCTTAGAATGACATCTCGATTGGGAAAGGCAAACCAAAACCTTTCACAGACCAATCACAACTTAGTCATGTGGGCGTTCTTCTGTTGTAGAGTTATACTCATAAAATATATGTACAGTTATAAAATTTAATGCCTTGAAATTTTATAACATAGTTCCTTAGCATAGTTTACTATTCTAACAGATGTCAAATTCAAAAAAATAAGTGTATGGTTTTATTACCGATGTCCCTATTTGATTGGACGGTGCTTTGTTTGTTATATTTTTTCTATTAAAATATAACAAACAGAGCTTCGACCAATCAAATAGGGACATCACTAATAAAATAATGTCAATCAATGATGCAGACAACTCATGGGCATGGAAAAATTAGTGAGCATCAATATCAGCATAAATCAAATGCCTAAATACTCCACATGGTGCCATGACAGTAGTAGGGTCATGTGGTTCTCAAATAGTGATCTCATAAACAATGCATGATGCCCTAGCTTGCAACCCGTGAGCCATCAAGACATTTTCTCAAGTGATGATCATAAACAGGGAGTAAAACATAGGGAATATCAACAACAAAACAAATAAAGAGAGATCAAACACTTCACACAATTCCTTGAAGGTAATAGAAATGATTCCCTAGCTCTCAAAGTTGGTCGTCATCAAGCATTCCAAATGCAAAGATGTAAAAATGCCAGTATTAAACAATGAGCTCATAAACAATGCAACACAATATTTGCAACTTAGTAAATATATGTTAACACAATATATTTTTAACAAAATATATTAACACCATGTATGTTAGCATATCGTGCTAACATGTGTTAGTAATTTGCAAACAAACACAATAGGATAACATACATGTTGTTAAAATATTTTGTTAACAACATATTTTATTAACTAAGGTACAAATATTGTACTGCATAGAAATGACCCTCAAAGCTTGTGAGTCATCAAGCATTCCAAATGCAAAGATGTAAACAATGGTAGTATTAACATTCATATTGTGGCATTAGATCAATAAATTCCATCAAAATGAAATTGAGTTAATGAGAAGACAAATATTGGATGCCTACTGCAAGTCATGGCTGCCATATGAAGATCAAATGCTAAGGAACTATGTTATAAAAATTCAAGGAATGAAATTTTATAACTGTGCATATATAAAATTTGAAGGCATGAAATTTGACCTTGATAATGTCCCCTCCATTGCTTATGCTTGATCATGACTTTTAGAAGTGTATGGCTTGACTATGCACATGCATAATTGTAGATGAGGATAAGTAATATGGTGCCAGGAATTGCTTAGATCCTTTGGATCTAACCCCATCTTTTCCTTCCTTGCAGGTTCTAGATCATACATGAGCTTACTAGATTCAACCCAAGGTTAACACTTTATTACTTTAGGAAATGTCTGGTACATTCATTATTTATGTTCATCCACTTATGTATGTTTGCATTCATTCATATTCTTCTGGAAATTGGCTATACTCATATTTTTTTTGTGTCTGAGTCTTCCAACTATGATCAATTTAATGTTGTAAATATTGACATAGAATTTGATATCAACCCGTTGATATGATTACAATGTGGGGTAGTAAAAAAAAATATATGTATAGTTATAAAACCTAAAGTGAAATTTACAAAGTAGCATATGATTTATAAAACCTACCATAACATGTCATTTTTTGTTTGACATTTTCTGTCACAACTAAAGAGTTCTCACCACGAGAAAATAGAGTGGTCATTTTCTATCAAAAGGGTATGTGCAAGATCATGGTATTCCAAAAAGTGGCGATGTGAAAAAGAAGTCTTGATTGGTATACTAATTGAAAAAATCTATAAATTTCAAATGGTATAACATTTTTTAAATCTGAAACATATGTCACATTCTATGCTTCATCTACCATAAGAAAAAAATAAAAAAATTTCAATTTGATTAATTTTAGACAAAGTTAAGATGGTCAGACACAGGAGTTTTAATATTCCAGGGAAAAGTTGAAGAAAAATCATAATTAATTATTTACTTGGAATAAAATTACAAAATAATATGTGTCACATCTGGACATGAGTCTACTACTTATATCTATAATTTAGTAAAAAAATATTATCATTTGATTGTGTTTAAGGTGGTCACACATACTCCTACTTCTTAACTTTTTAGTCCTGATTGATAGACTGATTGAAAAATAGCTATATCTTTCAAACAGTGTAACATTTTTGAAATCCTAGACATGAGTCACATTCTATGCTTTGCCTACTACAATAAAAATATAAAAAGTTTTCAATTTGATGAAGTTTAGACTAAGTTAAGGTGGTCAGACATGAATTTTTTTATATTTTGGAAAATTTGTATTAGAAAAATCATAATTAATTATTTACTTAGAAAAAAATTACAAACAAATATGCATCTGGACATGAGTCTAATTATTATATCTATAATCTTGTAAAAAAATATTATCATTTTATTATGTTTAAGGTGGTCAGACATACACCTAATTCTTATCCTTTTCCTAAAATTTTCATACTACTGCATATAGATTTGAAATCTCACCATATAGAATATTTTTTTAAAACAAAATGGCTTTTTAAAAAGAAATTAAATTAAATTTTCTACTGATTCTCTTTTTACACATTTTTTTATATACGATTGATAACTTGTTCAATTTTTTACGTCAACTTTCCTAAACCTGATTTTTTTTATTTTCATTGCCAATTAAGGGCCTGGTTTGGCATACCATGATCCTGCACATACCCAAAACCATATATGCAGATATAAACATTAAGTACAACATGTCCAACTTTTTTCAGATATACACAGTAAGGATCATGTTAGATAATACAAGGGAATTCGATCAAAATAGGGAGACAATCGCTAGATTGTTGTCTAACTTTCAAAGAGAACGCAATGACAAATGTTATTGTCCATGCAAGAGTTATAACAACTCAAAGAAAACAAGAATCAAAATCAAAACAACAAAGAGACATTTTAGGGAGAATGGTCACATTGAAGGGGGGTTTGATTATCATCCATTGGTAATTTGTTTGTTATATTGTTTTAACAATTAATATACATATGAACCATAGAAGGAGGTTTTATTATCACATTTAAGGGGGGTTTGATTATCATCATTTTTATATAGGTTGATCTCGTGAGTGTAGTACATGATATGGACCACAACATCTCAGAGGAGCATGGGGGTGTGAATATAGAGGAACATGGAGGTGTGAGTATTAAAGCTGAAGGTCATGATCCCATGGAAGATGATGATCATGCACTAGAAAACACATTTGAAGATGATGGTATGATTGCATTGATCATTGACACATTTGGTACTGGTTTTGCTGGTACTATTGATGATGATGATTATTATGATGAGGATGACATTGACTTCATCCATGATATACCTCTACTTTAGAAGGTGAACATGACCCTTTACGAAGGCTCCCAATCTAATATTCTCTCTGTTTGTATTATTGTTGGTGAATTTGAAGGTTGTGAATGGTTTATCCAACATAGCAATGTAATGTATGCTAAGGTTTGTCATATACGTCATTATAGTCTATAAAAGGTGAAACATGTACCATTAAGATTGTTTATAGTAACAACTTATATTTTTTGCTGTAGATTGAGAGGCAAATTTCTATTACCACCATCAAATTTTCTCTCTCGTTCATACCAATAATTATGTGTCACTATGAAACATATTGGAATGGAGTATCAAGCAATAGATGCTTGTCCCAAAGATCATATGATTTATCATAAAAAACATGAAAATGAAACAGAATGCCTTGAATTCCATACAAGCAAATATCGAGATGATCAAATGACAAAAAGGGTGTCTCACAAGGTTCTTCATAACATCCCCATTATTCCACGTTTGAAATGATTATTCATGTGCAATAGCTTGGAACAATTTATGGATTACCATGCATGTGGCAGGAATCAAGATGGCATTATTTTAATGCTTGCATATGGTTCATCATTTATGAACATAGAGGAAAAGTGGCCACACTTTAAAGAATAACCTCTAAATCTCAGGCTTTCTCTGGCAGTAGATGGTGTCAATACGTATGGAGAGATAAGATCTATTTACTCAGTGTGGCCTATTTTTGTTATCAACAATAACCCTCCTCCATGGATGTGAATAAAGAGGGAACACATTATGTTGGAAATGATTATTCTAGGTATTTTATTATTTTATAGTTATCTACATATAATTATAAGTCCTGGATTGAAATGGCCACAATAATTATTTGATGTTGTTGTTAATTAAACTAGGTAAGTACCAAGTGAAAGATATGAATGTATATATTGTGCCTCTTATCGATGAGTTGTTGGTGTTATGGAATGGTTTCACTATGTATGACATCTAGACCAATTGGACATAGAAAATTTTAATTCCATGCAATGCTTGTATGGACAATTCATGATGCTCCAGGGTTAAAAAATTTTTGTGGTATGTTATGGTGAATTCTAGTTGTACGTGATAATTCTAATTCGAAAAATTATCATATTTAATCCAATTGTATCATTATCTTGTAGGTCTTCAAACAAAGGGAAAATTTTCATGTCCAATGTATGGTCTAAATATGAAATATCATCATTCTAAAAGTTTAAGAAAGCAGTTGTTTGATGAGTATAGGCACTTCCTCCCCTGAAATCATAAGTATCGAAGTGCGTAAAAATATCTTTTCAATGGGAAAGAAGAGACTACATCAAAACCCTGAAGAATGACACCTCACCTATGAGAGTTGGAATATAATTGAATTTGAGGTAATATCGTTCCACCTAATGGTTGATGTTTGAAAATTATATATTTTGATTATGTTTTGTTGGATAATTATGTAGTTGATGATTTTGAAGGTCGTGAAGGCATCACTGACCAGCTTCCAAAGGGACTAAAATGTTATCCAAGAGAATTTAGTAGGCCACCCAACTATAAAAACTACAAATTGTGCATTTGTTTGATACTATGCATATTGGAAAGAATGTAATAGAGACACTATGGAAAATATTGGATGGAAGGCATGACAAAGAAAAACTTGGCAAAATTTGTAGTGACATTTAGGATTCCAATCATGCAATGAAAAATATCATTGAATCAAATAGAAATGGAGACTAGATCAATGCAAGTGCTCTTCCTTGGTTATTAACAGAGTAACAAAGTAATGCCATAAAAGAAGTCATATGAAAAATTTAATTTCCTACAGGATTTGCTGAAATTATAAGCAATCTCATATCAAAGAAAAGTGATTTTTGGTCAGGTATGAAAATTCATGATTGGCATACCTTCATCAAGGAAAGTGACAATATTTTGTATTTACAATATATTTTTTTAACTACATTCAATTTTCATTATATAAAATTATCATTTGACAATTGTTGTAGTATTTGCTACCCCTATCGCTCCCAGAGAACTTCCACAATAATATCAAAATAGTGATATATGATCTTGGAAAATACATGAGGTAAGTAGTGATATTTGTTAAATATATGAAACAATAATATCTAACAAGTAATATATTGTAAAGTCTCGTATTTATATATTTTTGTGTCTTGAATACTTTTTAGGTAATTTTCATCTAAATAAATCCATAAAGAAGATATAAAATATTGGAAGAAAAGAATTCCTCATCTAATGTTTGAAATGAAAAAGTGTTTACCTTCAAATTTTATCAGTGCACAAGAACACTACCTTATACACCAAGTTGAGGAGATTGAATTGTGTAGACCTGTACAGACTAGGTCAATGTGGATGGTTGAGAGACACTTGAAATTTTTGAAGGGTTTGATACGACAAAGAGAACATACTAAGGGTTCTATGGCTGAGGGATATATGGTATACAAGATGATGGTTAATGTTACTCAATATCTTCCTAATCTTGCAGCAAAGACCTATATAGATTGCATTTGAGATCTCGAATCCATTAAAAAAATTGAAGGGGAGTACTTGGTGGGCAACGATAGATTTAAGAAACTAAAAGCTAATAAATTATGAGATGTTATTGTAGTTAATTAGTTCTTAATTTTCAAAATAAATATGTTGTATGTCATCTATTTACTTTTGTACAGTTGCTAAAGAGTGGGATGCAATACATTTTTTTATTGCAAACAATCAAGTTTGGATGACGGTATGGATTGAACGATGTCAACATTATGGACATAGATTAAAATGGGAATCTATGTCTTCATTGGTTATACAAGCTCATCATAACTAAGATCCCAATGTTACACAAAAGGAAATAGATTTAGTATATGGTTTAAGAGATCACCAGATATGTATAAATTTGTTAATCAACTGTATGTTTTTCAACTCGTGATACTATAATTTATACATGTTTGAAATTATTGTAGGTGAAACACCACAAGGCTATGTTATACATTGGTTATAAATTTTGCATCAAATAGTTGGATGACACAAAGAGAACTTGTGATTCTGGGATAAGTGCAGTCTTCCAGGTGACCAATATTTCATATAGAAATGACTTACATCCTCGAGAGTCACAAAATTGATACTATGGTATTTTAGTTGATATGCTTGACTGTGACTTTAATTCCTTCAAATTAGTTCTCTTCGTCGTGAAATGTTATAGACTATGACTCAATCAAAATGATCCTAATAGATCTCTTATTGAACATGAAAGTGGATTTCCAATGATTAATACAAGGTTGTTTGAGCCAGTTCGGGAAGACCCCTATGTTCTTCCAAGCCAATGTTAGCAGGTATTTTACTCAGAGGTTCCACATAAACTAGGTTGGTCATTTTTTGTTAGACATGAAACAAGAGGAAGGCCAATAAAGTAACATGTGATGGAAGAAGAACATAGTGAGGAAGAGGAAGAAGTGGAAGATGATTTAGATGATGATCACAATCGAGAGTTAGTCGAAGACGAATAGAAGAAGAAGATGAGGATGATGCTGCTACTGATGATGATGATGATGATGATGATGATGATGATGATGATGATGATCCTAATGATGATGCTGATGATAATGATAGTGGTGGTGATGATGTCGTTGACGATGATTATCTTGATGATGAGATGGATGAAGAAGAATATCAATGACATGAATGAAATGTACAACTATGGCAAATGTTTGACATGTTTTAATGATTATTTTGGGTTGAAATCTGCAATTTTTCCTCTAATATGCTTAGGGTTTCATATTAATAGCATATTTGGTTTTAGCGTGAATATCTAACTAATCTTATTCACCTTGTTTTATATGTCCTACTTATATATTTGATCTTTTGTTAAGATAAATTTTATTCTAAAAGAGTGTATTTTTGTATATCAATGCATTTAATTTAAATAATATCTTATGAGATTTGCTTCTGATAATTTTCTATTTCCTTGCACATCAATGATGTTAAATCACAAGGGATTCTCTTTGTTCCCCGCAATGGAGTGGGCTATTTCTGAAAGTACAATGTCCTTCAAAAGATGTAATAAAAACACTAGCAAGGCATGAGAAGTGTTTGACGAAATGCCACAATAGTGGTGTCTCATGCAATGCTGAGATGTTTAGTTATATGCAATGCTTAGATATTCAAAATATTGTAGGATAAATAGATAATTTTAAAAATTTATAATGTCCTTCACAAGATGTAAAAAACTACAGAGTGAGCTATGTTTGTCTGATTATATGACTATTATCTTTTGTCAGGTATCCCACACAGTCTCATGGATTGTCAAGTATAAGTCAATACACCCCATAGAGATTAATGTCTTTTACCATTTGTAAAATATATCTCTCATTGCCACATGTCTCTCTCATTTCATGAAGTACATGTACCAACAAATAGGTATTTGTCATATTTGTCTTCCTTGAGCAAGGAAAATGTAGGAATGGAAGAAGAAAGTGAGACATTTAGTATGTCTAAATCAAGGAGATCGACTCGAGGTCAAAAGATCAGAAAGAAATTCAACAAACACATGTAATTTTTCCTTGCTCAAGGGGGTTCATGTTCTTATGATGATGAGAGAAAAGGAGACTCCAAGGTTCCCTTTAGGTACAAACATCTATAGAAACAATGGGTCCCCGATGAAATTCCTTCAATAAACACTGATTTTTGTGTTAGAGAGAGGATATATTGCATAGCATTGTCTTCATTACATGGTTTGGGCCTATTTTATATGGATGGTATAAAGGTCTCTTACAACAAAGTTGTCAAATTGATGGAGTATGTTAGAGCTTGTTATGATTATAGTAGTTGTATGCAAATTGTTAGATATAAAAAAAGTATGTGTAGGTACGGATGCACTCACAGAAAATTATATACAACAAAAAGTCAGTGAACAAAGTAAAAAAATAGCTATATACATTGACAGAAGGCCAAAAGAATCAGGGAATATTATAGGTTTTATAAATAGTATATGACCTACGTCTACTAAGAAGCAACCCAATTGCATATTTGAGGCGCGTTAGGGAAATCACATATTTGTATGTGTGATCAAATCAATACGTGGAGGCGAAGAGATGCTTATTGATTACAATTTGAATTGGATAGATAAAAAAAAAACCACTATCATGGACAAGGTGGTACGCACTATGCACCATTTAAAATTGTTTAAAAATTAAAAAAACTATCTCTTCTTTTCATTGAAGCATTATGATAATTGTCTATTATTAAATGTAACTTAGAATAAGAACACGTGTTTTAACATGTCTCAAATATTTTTTTTGAAATACAGGCTATAGTATGGATCAACAGCAACATGATACACACACCGATGATGGTTCTCATGGGACATCTTCTTCACAACAGGTAAAACTCATTGTTGTTGTACAAATGCACATACAAGAAAAATGTTAATGCGTATTTTTTGTTATGTTTTATTCTTCACTACTGTTTTGGATTGCTTTTAAATAAAGTGTTAATAATATTGTTCTAAAAAATGAGTGTTGATCAGAAAAAGGGAAAGGAACAAGTAGTCCATGAGGAGCCACAAGATGAGTAGGATCCATTCATTGTTGATTTTTCATTAGACGTTTATCCTGTGGTTGCAATACAAAAGGTCCTTCGTAAAATTTCTAGAGAGTTAACTCGATTGGAAGATATTCAACCTCAGACTCCTGAAATACTAATGAGAGAGGATGGGTAGGCTCACCGTGTTTGGACTTATACAATAAGTATTAATGTAGTTTTTAATTATAACAAAATTTCAATAATGGTTTTTATAGTATACTCTTTTATTTATGTCATTAACTAAAATACATATGTGTTTTTTTATAGAGGACGCAAAAAACATTAAAGGGACATGCCCTAGATGCAAATACTTAAGATTTTGAGTAAATCACATGTTCTATCCTCCACTTCTATTTTTCTCAAAAAATATTTTTTTTAATATCTCTAACAATCTTGTGCATGGTTGTCCATATTTTTTATGCTCTAACAATCTTATTTTTCAACACCTACTATTTATCCTATGTTGAGTATGCCACCTGCTACGAGGATCAGAACCACAGAGGTACTGTCAGCTATAATGTCAGAAACACGTAGCATGGCCACATATGTGATGGAAATGCCTGCTATTGGTAAGTATATTCCTCTTTTTCTCTCTCATTTATCATGTGTTTATTTCACTTGAACTATTTGTTAGTAATAAATGAGAGGGGGGGTGAATCAGTGGCCTCAAAAATTAATCCTTCAAACTTAACCACTTAATCAATAAATCTCAGATTATCCTTTCCCTAAAAGATGCATGCCATGAAATATTACTAATGATTAACTATCTATTGATTTTCTTTGTCAATCCTTATTCTCCTTGATTACTAATAAGTAGTATAGCTATTTCCCGAAACTCAGTAAATAAGCAGAGTATACCGATAAATCCAGAATTAACTATGTGAGATGCAAAACTATAAAGAAATGAATCATACACATATAACACATGGATTTTAATGTGGAAACCCTATTTAGGGAAAAACCACTGGGACTGGTACCCCAAATTTTCACTCTTCTAAAGTGAGCCCTGTTAGGAGCCAACCCTATTAAAGGTTACAAACATAGTGTTAAGTGCGACCTTGTTAGAGGATTTTATACATAGAGGTTGTCACTTAGTATCAGGAATCTATTGCTACCATCCTTGAATCAACCTCCTTCTTAGACTGTCAATAGGTATCGGGAAAGTCCAATGCTACATTCATGAATCAACCTTTTTGGCACTCCTTGAGATGTACCTCAATATATAGAAGACTATTAAGTCCTACTCAATTAAGAGACTTGATGCTTCAATGGTTAAAATCAAACACTATGACCTGTTCATATTGCAACTTTGAATTTCATATTTTCATATCTATTTAAGTACATTACCTCTCTGACCAATGTATCAATTCAATCCTTGTGCTCCACACTTTCTTCTCTGTGATGTTGTGCTCACTGTTCGTCAGTGTCTGCAGAATTCCTTAGTTCTTCCTTCAGCTTATTTGATCAGTACTGCATGAAGTTGTTCTTCATCATTTTCTCTTCAGCATCCTCTTTTTATTCACTCCCCTTAATCCCCTTCATAAATGAATTAAGCTTGTCTCTTATATAGACATAATATTCATTGTTTCTTGATTCTTGATTCTTGGCATGATAAACAATCCAGCCAATTAGATTTAAAGCATAACTCCTGATTTGTCTTGTAGATATCTTCTTTCCATTTGTACAAATAATCTTTAAATCAATCACTTAACTCTGGTTGAATAAAACAAAGTAGACAACCAGTTAAGTACTTATTTATCTCTGCCAACTAGATATTTTGGCATTTTCTGAACTCTCTATTCTGTCGATCACCACTACAGTTAGTTGTCAGTGACCACTGACTGATTCTTCGGTGAAACTATAGTTAGCTTCGTGATCTCCATTTGTTGGGCATCATTGGAAATTTACTTGTCGGGCAATCTTCTGACTTTTCTCATCGAGCACTCTATGGTTTTGCTTCATCCGACAATATTGTTCTTCTGATCGTCAGGTATCACTGTGACTGTTCTCCTTTTCTCTGTCTGTCCGTGTGCACTCCGTCGGTGTTGTTTGTCACTTAGAGAATACATGACTTTGATGCATTTCTAAAAGCATAACCTTGGTTCCTTGAAGTCTTTGGCATTATGTACATGACCGCACAGATGATATCAAGTTGACATCAATGACAATACAATCCATTAACTAATTTAATGACTTGCATTATTTTCAACTTAACATTATCAAACATTTAATCAGTTACATGTCATCACTATTATTTCTTAGGGGGCATTTTGTAATATTGGATTCATTTTATGTAGGAGGTGATGACCAAATTCTTAGATGTACTCATTTTATATGTACAGGAACAATAGATAATTGTGATCAATTGCTCGTGAAAATTAAAGATGGACTTCCCGTGAGAGTAGCCCAGCTTCTAGGTACTTTAAAGATTGATCCTTTCTTTTACTATGTAGTATTATACTTATAATGTAATGCACTAACCCCCTGTGCAATCCCTTGCAATAACTAATAATCCCATTATTATTTTGCAGGGAATAATCTATTTTATGAAAAACTTAATGATGAATGTTTGCGCATTTTTGGGTCGACCGTACTCACATGGTATCATATTTTGATTTCATTGCTAGATAAGATTTCCTTTCATCCCTTTCTTCAAGTATACTAAAAGGTAGCTTCACTTCATTTATGAATCTAACTATTTTTTTTAAAAGGTGACAATTACAAGATAAAGAGTTAAAGGATAAACTCATTGACTCTATGATAATACTTTTTGGACCCAACGCCTTTCAAAGACTTAGACTCCTTGAGAAAGTGGGCCAAACTTTGAAGTATATTAGGGACAACTACAGGTCCCAAATAGAACGCAACCCTTAATATGAGGGGCCCTGTATGTTCCTATTAATTAGTGGGAGAATCTTAAAAGGGATGCACTTGAGAGACGTGCAAGACATGGTGGACAAATAGTATCACCCGAGGAAAGAAGGTACTTGATAATCTTAATAATGACATTATGTACTATTTACTCTTTTTACTTATGTGATCTAACATATTTCAAACATCACACAGGTTGCCTGACACATCAAAGGAAATAGAAGAAACAAAATTAAAGCACGAGCAACACAAGCTCGTCTCAGGTGGATATTCAAAACTTGTTGCATGAATTATAAGTAATAGTAAATAAAATATCATATGCAAATATTTATAAATTGTAATCAATTTATTTTTGATAATTCACTATAATAAAAATTCATGATACCAAGAAAAAATGTAGGGCTTGGAGTTCAAACAAAAGATTTTAGAAGAGGACAAGAAAGTAGGCTACAAACAAGGCTATACAGTCATGGTTGAATGATTCTAATCAATGAGTGCATAAGGTTCTTCTGGTGGATTTGTCGATCAAGTAAATAAGCCAATTGATTTTTATTTCAAGTTGAATACTTTACCAAATACTGTATTTGATGTTAAGTTCCAACATAAGGAGAATATATTTGTTTTAAGTAAGGAAACAATGATTATATATATTTTTTAAAACTTTAAAGTGAATATATTTATATGTATTAAACTAAATGATTAACATTTATCAATATTTGTCTTGTATTTATATGTATATATTGTCGATAAATGTACACTAATTATTTATATTGGAATGCAGCCTACCGATCTTGAAACACCATTCGAGCACGATGAAGGTGTAGATGTAGAGGTTCTTAATGAGCATGTTGAGGTTCAAGCCACCGGGAAAGAAGATGTGGTTGGAGAAGGCAAAGAGCGTCATGTTTATGTTTTTTAATTATTGAAATGCTTGTAACAATTATGATAATATGTTTTTAAATCAACCCCAATTATGATAATATGTTTTTAATTTAACCCTTTTATTTTTTATTGTAGAGTGCATGCCTTTGCAAAGGACAGTGAGATAATGTGCATAGGCAAGAAGAATGACGATGTCGAGATGGATACGCCTCTGCAACAATATAGGGAAGCAAAAAAAAAAAAAAAAAGTCAAAAAAGAAATGATTCTCATTTATGCAGCTTATTTGATAATGATTGATGTTTATGTCTCAATGTTTTAATCTTATATGTTAATGAATGCTAATGAATGCTTTTAAATGAATGCTAATTAATCTTATGTGTTAATGAATGTTGTGATAATTCATGAATGTTACATTTTATTAATAGATGAATGAATGAATGAATTTTAGATTTTAACGGGGAATTTATAGTGATGTTAATGAGACCAATAATTATCATTTAAATATGTTTTTCTTATGTTTTGGATTGTATGTTAATCCTTCTATAAAGGATCAAAGCATTGTAACCCTTAGTGGAATTTGGGGGATAAAGTGTACCTTGGGGGTCATTTGTGGATCCTAAGGTTGATGAAGGGTTTAATGACCTATAAAGCTCCATAATGTTTGTAATGTGGCCAATAGATCCTTTTAAAGTTGTCAAGAGCACTAAAAGTGGCTAAATGATGTAATTGCCTAAAATTGGCAAAACAGGCCTAAAAGGCTCATGTATGAGGTTTATGGGGTTTAAGAGTAATTTAAGGGTTTTGAGTGTTAGGATAGAGTCATAATATCCTTTTGAAAAGATTAATACAATGAAAAAAGTTATGGAGTGGTCAAATTGATATCTATGTTGTCAACTAGACATTAATATTTAACAAAAACTAATTGCAAACAGTCATAACTGACTGTAACCAGTTAAAAGAACTTGCAAACCAGTTGGGTAATGGTATTTGGGTAGAGTAGGAATGATTTTGATAAAAGAGGAGTGTATGGGAGATATCATCACAAGTCCATTTGTTGTGGGGTATAGCTCCTATTAATGCTTGGTCAAATATGCATGTTTCTCACTTGTGCATATACCTTATCTAGTCAACTCTTATATGCACAGGTGAAGAATGATAAAATCCAATCTCCTATATATATATATATA
>MU224413.1:3165630-3189613 GCA_018584345.1 Thuja plicata
TCAACTTCATAACCTTAAATATTTGTTGGATGGGATTGTTAATAGTTTCTAATTTCTAATCTGTATTAGGTCCACTCAATAATATTATGAATGTTCATTTTAAGGGTTATGTAACATTAGTTGATTTGATTTATTTATAATTGCGACATTTACAAAACTAAGTTTTAGGGATTATATTGCTCTTGGGATCTAATTTAGGTTTACACTTGATTATAATTAAAAGTAAATTTAATGTTGTATTATGATATATTTCTATTGTCTAATGATAAGGTTAAATTAAAGTCATACATTAAATTTGATGGATTAGAAAATCATGTTGTTTACCCATAGGTGAATAACTCTATTGATGATGTTTAATAGGTTAGGGAATCGGAATTGATCATAGATTGGATTTTAATTAATAGTTCAATTATATAGTTTAAAATGTTATTCAATCGCAATATTGTCAGTATCTCCTTGTCTTATGTAAACTATAATTAAACATGGATGAAATAAGTTACGACCTAGATATAAGGTTAAGTAAGGGCAACCTAGATCCTCATGTCACTGAATCCACTAACTACCATCATGATTTTTAAACAAGGAGATCAGACTTAGGTAAATCCAAGTTGGGAATTCAGTTAACTGTGGAATAAGTTGTTGCCCAATTTGCATCTGTTGTGGCTTGACCCTTATTCAGTATGCACTTGTACCATGAGATTCAAAGGTTAACTATACTTTGCTATTATACTTCCAACCCTCCCTCTGTTAGTTGTACGTACCTTTGTGTTCAAAAAAGATAACTTGTGTGTGTTTTGCCCTAGTTTTGGGCATGACATTTTGGTATCAGAGCCAGTGTTCCGACACATGGAATCTAACCCATTACGTTTCAACTCACTTTATAACTTAAATCATTGTGTAGGATGCCTGCGATCACCAGATCTAAACGATGAGGCAGAGGTCGTAGAGCTCCCCGTGCGGGGGCAGGGTAGGAGGATCCACCTCCACCACCTCCACCACCACTGCCACCACCACCTCCAAACCCTAACCAGGATATTATGGATATTCTTCAAAATCTGATTGGGGTGATTCAGCAGAGACTACCACTTGTAGTTCAGTAGCAGGTTCCCGAAAGGGAAGCACATGTTTCAGAGAATGAGAGAGTAGTTAGCAGAGAGAGGAGTAGGAGTCCTCCACCCAGATCTATTCATGGTCATGATGATTAGGAGGAGGAGTCAGTTCATTGGGTTGTTATCCCATGTGAGCATGAGTTACGTGCTAGGGAGAGACCCCCTAGAGATGTTGGAGATGAGATTCGAGAGTTATTACGACTCCATCCACCCTTATTTTTGGGATCCATTGATGGGATAGTAGCAGAGGCCTGGTTACAGAGTTTACAGTGATGCTTTGGATTGCACCCTTATGGGAGTAATCTAAAGGCCTGACTAGCAGTCCATCTCCTACGGGAGAGGGCTTCCACTTGGTGGGAGCATGAGGTATCCATTGGTGGAGTGAGTATTGACACACTCACTTGGGAGACTTTTGAGGCCCGTTTTCATGAGAGATATCTCTCGGAGCATTTCAGACAAAGATAGATAGAGGAGTTCCATGATCTCCAGCAGAGAGGCCTCATGGTGAATCAGTATGAGAGTCAGTTTCTCGAGCTCCTTCCATATGTTGATTACATGAAGGATGAGAAACTGTGTATTCACCATTTCATTAAGGGACATAATATGTCTCTTCAGGGCACAGTACGCCTAGCATTCCCTACCACATTCAGAGGGGCAGTTTAGATGGCACTTGTATCCGAGGAGTTCTGTAATAGACAGGAGTCATGAGATCGGTCCCAGCATTGAAACCCCTCTTCCTAGCAGTCAGGACAATAGAGGTCCTCTTGGAAAGGGAAGCAGAATCACTCAGCAGGATCTTTTAAGGGTCAACAGTCTCAGCAGCAGAGATCCCAGCAGGATTCCAGATACAGACATTCACAGGATTATCATGGCTCTAAGCCCAAGAAGTGGCAGTCACAGGGCCCTAGACAGGATCATAGGACACAGACCCCTCAGACACAGCCAGCTAGGAATCAGCAGTCCTCTAGGGGTGGATACAATGGTTCTAGCAGGACCAAAGGGTCACAACAGCCTAGGACATAGGGAGTGTAGATTCGGACTCGTGGGCCATGTTACACTTGCGGTGGTATGGGTCATTTAGCAAGAGAGTGCCCACATGGACAGGCAGCCAGTGGTCAGAGAGGGGCTACCTCAGAGCCTACAGTTGGAGATATGGGTAGATCCCATAGAGTTTTTGTAGCGGTTGATAACTGCCAGGCCAAGCATCAAGCCACGGTCATTGAGGCCACAGGTATGATTCAGTGTACCCGTATTTCTATCTTGTTTGTTTTAGGAGCCACCGACTCCTTTATATCTCCCTATGTAGTGGAACGTTGTAGGCTGGTGGTAGTTAGATAGGATGTCAGTTAGGAGGTTGAGTTAGCTTCAGGAGCTAGAGTTTCAGTTAGTTCCTCAGTTCACAATTGACAGATTCAGATTGGAGACCTTACCACGATGACTGATCTCTGCATTACCCCTCTAGGTTCTTATGATGTAGTCCTTGGCATGGATTGGCTATGTGCCCACAGCGCCAAGGTGGATTGTTGTCAGAAGAAGGTTGAGTGTGTTGATGATCATGACATTTCTATAGTGATAATTGGGGTACAGAGGCTCGTATCCCTTCACATTATTTCCTCTATGCAGCTTAAGCGGTGCATGCGGAAGGGATGTCAGTTATTTTCCATCAACATTAGTGATAGAGAGGAGGATTCAGGAGGAGAGCCTTCGCTTGAGGATTATCCTATTCTTCAGGAGTTTGCAGATGTGTTCCCTACCAAGCTACCTGGTATGCCCCCACCTAGGGCAGTTGATTTTCACATAGACCTTGTACCCAAAGCTAAGCCAGTGTCTAGAGAACCCTATAGGATGACCACACATGAGCTCGATGAGCTCAAGATTTAGTTAGAGGAGCTCTTGGAGAAAGGGCATATCCGACCTAGTGTATCACCTTGGGGTGCACCTGTGATTTTTTTGAAGAAGAAGGATGGTTCACTTCGATTGTGCATTGATTATCGACAGCTGAACAAAGTAACAATTAAGAACTGATACCCACTCCCCAGGATCGATGATCTATTTGATTAGTTACAGGGTGCCCGAGTGTTCTCGAATATAGATCTAAAGTTGGGGTATCATCAGTTACGGATTGTGGAAAGTGATATCCACAAGACTGCTTTCCACATGAGGTATGGTCACTATGAGTTCACAGTAGTGCCATTTGGCCTCACGAATGCTCCAGTTGTGTTCATGAGCCTCATGAACAGAGTATTTCGTACATTTTTGGATAAATTTGTGATCATATTCCTTGATGATATTTTGATATATTCTCACAATGAGGAGGAGCATGAGGAGCACCTGAGATAGGTTCTACAATGGTTGAGGGAGAATCAGTTATATGGCAACTTGTCAAAGTGTGCCTTCTTTAGAGCCGAGGTGCATTATCTCGATCATGTTATATCCAGTGATGGGATCTCTGTGGACCCATCAAAGATTAGAGCTCTTATGGATTGGCCAGCACCCACCAGTGTCACAGAGGTCAGGAGTTTTATGGGCTTAGCAGGTTATTACAGACACTTCATGGCAGGATTTTCTAGAGTGGCTCATCCCATCACCTCCCTTTAGAGAAAGGGGAAGAGGTTTGAATGGACAGAGAAGTGTGAGAGAGCCTTCGAGGAGCTCAAGAGAGCCCTCACTAGTGCACCGATTTTAGCAGTGCCAGATCCTTCGGCAGATTTTGTGGTATGTACTGATGCTTCATTGGATGGTTTAGGAGCAGTCCTTATGCAGCAGGGACATCCTGTAGCTTTTGAGTCTAGGAAGCTAAAGACTCATGAACTTAATTATCCTACTCATGACCTAGAACTTGTAGCAGTGGTTCATGCTTTAGTAAGATGGTGACATTTCCTTCTAGGTCACCGATTTGAGCTTCATTCAGATCACCAGAGCCTACAGTATATCTTTACACAGCCCAATCTTAATGCTAGGAAGAGGAGATGGATGGAGTTTTTGTGTGAGTACAATTTTGATGTTCATTACATCAAGGGGAAAGAGAATGTAGTTGCAAATGCCTTGAGTAGGAGGCAACATGAGCTCTCATCTATGACTGCTAGTACAAATTTGAGGGACCGTATTTTGCACCATTTTCTAGGGGATGGATTTTATGAGGAGATTTGTTAGTTTATCCATTCTCAGAGACCCCTGGAAGGGAAATTTCCAGATTATTCCTTGGAGTCTGATGGACTTCTATGTCATAGGGGACGCATCTATGTACCTTCTATGGGTGACTTGCAAGAGTTTATTATACTTGAGGCTCATAGAGCCCCTTATGCAACTCATCTAGGAGTTAAGAAATTGCATGCCGATATCAGACAGTTGTACCATTGGCCAGGTATGAGATTGCAGATTTCCAGCATTGTTGCTAGATGCATTGAGTGCCAGAGAGTGAAGGAAGAGCATGGTCATCTAGGTGGGCTCTTATAGCCACATGAGATTGCCGAGTGGAAGTGGGATACTATATCTATGGACTTCATTGTTGGTCTCCCTATGTCTTCTCTCTGCCATGATGCTATCTTGGTGACAGTCGACACATTGACCAAGGTTTCCCACTTCTCACCCGTGCATACTACATTCATAGCATGAGACGTAGCTCAGGTCTTTTTGTGAGATATTTTCAGACTTCATGGCATTCCCCATAAGATCATCTCTGATAGAGACTCCTTGTTCACATCAGCCTTTTGGAGAGAGTTGTAGGCAACATTGGGCACTAGGCTCAATTTTAGTATAGCTTATCACCCTCAGACAGATGGCCAGACCGAGAGGGTTAACCAGGTATTGGAGTACATGTTGCACATGTATGTGGTGGACCATCAGGTCAAGTGGGAGGAATACCTACATCTGGTCGAGTTTGCCTATAATAATGGGCATCATTCTTCTATAGGTATGCCACCATATCAGGCCTTGTATGGTAGACCATGCAGGACACCACTGAGTTGGGATAGGATCGAGGATAGAGTATCTATTGGACCTCAATTGGTCAAGGATATGGAGCAGAAAGTTTCCTTGATTAGGCAACGCCTTAGGGAGGCTCAGGATCGACAAAAGAAGTATGCAAATGCGAAGAGGGTTGATCGCGAGTATATGGTTGGAGATAGGGTCTTCTTGAGAGTGCATCCGCATAAGAGTCCAATCCATTTTGGAAAGGGCTCTAAGTTAGCACCTCACTTTGTTGGACCTTTTGAGATATTGGAGAGGATAGGACCAGTTGCCTACCATCTAGCCTTGCCACCCAGCCTGTCACACATCCACGATGTGTTTCATGTATCTGTGCTTCGGAAATATATTTATGATGAGTCTCACACTATAGATTTGGATGCCTTGCAGGTGGATTCGGATGGGTAGCTAGTACTAGAGCCCATTCGCATTATAGCCCAATGGACCCTTGCACTTCGAGGCCGAGAACTGGACCAGGTTAGGGTCTAGTGGGATTGTTATGATGAGGTCACAGCTTCTTGGGAGGATGCAGTGCAGATGAGATCTCAGTACCCATATCTTTTTGATGAACTCCAGGAGGAAGTTCATGCCTAGAGGGGGAGGATGTGAGGCCTCATCCCAACCCATCATAGCTTCATTTTGTTTATCACACTTTGACACTTTATGTTTTGATACATTGATACACCTTTTGTCATCCTGAAAGGGACTCATGATATTATGATGTGATGATGATTATATTGTGTGGATTACATTTGATATGGATTAGACCTAGAACAAGGTGGTTGACTTTGATTATATATGTTTAGATCAGTGAATTGATGAAAATACTGAATTATATTTTGACTTGACTATTGTATAAATTATTATGTCATGGTGATTAAGGAATTCTTATGTTTTAAACATTTATGTATGAAAATTTCAATTAGAGGCTTAATTCTGCTTATAGATTAATGTTGCAAATTATAATTTGAAAATATATGTTGCATGTAATTTTATCATCTTGGACTACTGATGCTCAAAGGTTAGTGTGTAGAAATGGGAACCATAGAAATTTTTGGAGAATCAGGGCTAAACACATGTAAATTGAGTAAGCCAAGGTTTAATCCAACAAGGGATTGAAACCTTGATTGTAATGTGACCCTTGTTGTAAGTGTAATCTAAATGTGTGTTAATAGTTTTAATTTATGTTGTTATTTGAATATGTCATTTGTGAATGTGATGTATATTTTGTTGGTGTCAATTGACACATGTGTTGTCTATGTGGATAGTGACATGTCATTTAGGACTTGGGCAAGAATCACTTAACCTTTGATGACATTATATTAATCACTTGCCTTGTAGGGATCCTATCATATTGAAACTCGAAATTGAAACTTAGGGGTACTTTGGAGGGGTTAAAAGTGACCCTAGAGTGTATTTTTGACCTAAATTAGTTAACCCTAAGTGGGTACCTTGGGTGAGGGTTAGTTTTCACCTATGGGAGTAACCTAGGCCACCATTATGACCCTCCAAAATGCCCACTTTTCAAGGGTGGCGAAAATAGAGATGGTCTTATGCACCTAACTTGTTACACACTCCTTTCCAACCCCACAATTAAGAAGGGAGACAAAAAAATGCTAGTTGTCATACCTCATTATGGCTAGTTCTTGAGTGCACTTTTGGAGGTCTTTTTAGAGGGTTTTGGGAGACTTAGTTGGTGTTCATCCACTCTCTAATTTTAGAGATAATTAGGGTTTTGGAAGGAGGAGATAAGGAATTGGGCTCTTCTCAAATTTCATTTTTCCATAACACAATTGAAAGGTTGGTTACTCATTTCCATGGAAGTCTTCTTGCTTGATCCATTAGATTAGCATGTTGTTCTTGCTCTCTCTTGCATATGTAAAATGTTGTTTGTATCATTGTTTTGTATGGGATGGGATTTGGGTTTTGAAATTCATGTTTATGGTTTTATTTTTTCTTGAATGAGGGAGTTCTTTTTCATGGGAGTGAGGCATTACTCACCCTTTGGGAAGGAAATAAGTGGCCTTGGGTGAAGGGGTTAGTTGGGCTCTCCATGGTGGTGAGAGTCTTTTCTCTTGGAGAAGAGGGATAAATTCATGGTGTATGGGCTCCATGAATCCATTTGTATTCCTTGCATCTTGAGGATGTTGATAAGAAAAGTATGTGTATGGAGGTTTGATAATGTAGCCTTGAAAAGGCAAATGAAATACTCATGTTGAGAAAATTTGGATGCAATGGAATTCTCCCTATTGGAAAATCCCACCTTCACCTTCTTTCAATGAGCTTGTAAAGCTCATTTGTGTAGCCTTGGGAGGGAGTCAATTGTTGTTCATGCATATGTGTATTGTTGTGAGCATTTTGTTGAAGCATACCCGTTTAGCCTTGATTATCCAAGCTCGGGGGTGGTCTCATAGAGACCTTGGTTGGGAGGTGAGCATCCCATGGTTCTCCCCCTTTCATTATATGTATTGATTTCAAGACTCATGTGGATGAAGCTTTGAAGGAGTTCACTCTTTAGTGTGACTGTGTGGAAACACCGTATGTTGTTGTATTGTTGATCCTTGTAGTAAGATCCTCCTCTTGTTGCATATTTTAATGTATTGAAAACCATCTTCAAGTAGCATGTGCAATGCTTTCTTCATTTTGAGTTGGAATTTTGTAAGTTAGTCATGTATATATGAATCCTTCTCCATCATGAAGGATATGTAATTGTATTGAAAGAGGTTACCATAATGAAACAAAGACTCACTACCTTCATGCTTAAGAGTATTCTAGTTCTTGTAATGGAAATGTTATTCTTCTTGTGAAATGATATCCAAGGATTGATAGAATAGATAATATAGAAATTTCATTAGATTACATACATTGGTTGAAGAATGAATTTTAGTAATCTCTCTAAGGTTGGTTGTAAATTTTCTTATTCATAGTAATCAATCTCCTTTTGAACAAAGTCTCATCCCTATTCCTCTAAATTGAAGCTTGTAACAATGAACATATAAACATGTTAGATTCTATGTTAAAATCTCATACAAATATTATCCAACCCATAATTCCCCTTGTATAATACACTAAGTGGATAAATCAATGCATTCATGTGGCTCTAAAAAAAAATAAGCTAAGAAATTAAAGGAAAAATTCATACATTTGCAATGACAACTTCCAGATTTTTAAGAGCATAAACTCTCTTGATTTTGTATGGGAAGGAAATTATTCTCTTACCACAGAGAATATTCCCTTCCCTTTTCATTATACTTCCCCTAATTAAAATTAGTAACCTAACCCCTATCTTACCCATGCTATTATCAGCTAACCTTTAATTAATAAAGATTTATAAAATCCATACAACTTAAAGACTTGTGGGCCCCGTATCCTTCCTTACCATCTCATCTTAATCCTTTTAATAGTTATTAATTCAAATTACATCCTTCCCATGCGTTGGTTTTCTAGGCCTAGCCTTTTTCAAACTCATGACACAATAAAGTAAAATAAAATAATAAGGAGACTTGCTTTTAAAAAACATGATATATTAATTCACCTTTTAGTGGGTGGGGGCTAGACAACTTGGAAAACTTGCCACCTTTTCCCTTGCTGTCCTTTGTCCCAAGCTAATACCCTGACATGACCTACTTCCTAAGTCAACCCACTCATCCTCCTCAATTCCCGCTAAATTCTCCTTGGGGAATGGAAGCATGTTGTGGTGGGCCCTGCTCACTCTTATTACCATCTCCCTCCTTGTCTTCCACGCCACCTCCTTGGGATTTCCCTCTTTCCATGCAAAAAAATTTGAAGGGGGAGGTGGGTAGGTGGTATGGTGGGCCCCCTCCTCGCTAGTTCTAGTTGTCATGCTGTACACCCTCCCTTATACTTGCAATTTCGAAATCTCAGCCATGTTTTACTTTGTAAAAAGGTTAATTGTTAGATTAAGTTATGAGCTTTGGTGTTGGTAGTTTAAAATGTTAATTAGTAGTAGGGTTATTAGATGGTTAGACTAGTAATTAGTTAGTAAATATAGATTAGTTATAAGATGTGATTCTTTTGTTTTAAATCTTTTTGGGGTGTAATGTTTTAGGTATGTATGCATATCAAATTAAAGGGGTAGTTTTTAATTATCAACTTCATAACCTTAAATATTTGTTGGATGGGATTGTTAATAGTTTCTAATTTCTAATCTGTATTAGGTCCACTCAATAATATTATGAATGTTCATTTTAAGGGTTATGTAACATTAGTTGATTTTGTTAATTTATAATTGTGATATTTACAAAAATAAGTATTAGGGATTATATTTCTCTTGTGATCTAATTTAGGTTTACACTTGATTATAATTAAAAGTAAATTTAATGTTGTATTATGAGATAGTTCTATTGTCTAATGATAAGGTTAAATTAAAGTCGTACATTAAATTTGATGGATTAGAAAAGCATGTTATTTACCCATAGGTGAATAATTCTATTGATGATGTTTAATAGGTTAGGGAATCGGAATTGATCGTAGATTGGATTTTAATTAATAGTTCAATTATATAGTTTAAAATGTTATTCAATCGCAATCTTGTCAGTATCTCCTTGTCTTATGTAAACTATAATTAAACATGGATGAAATAAGTTGACGTAGATATAAGGTTAAGTAAGGGAAACCCAGATCCTCATATGTCACTGAATCCACTAACTAGCATCATGATTTTTAAACAAGGAGATCAAACTTAGGTAAACCCAAGTTGGGAATTCAGTTAACCGTGGAATAAGTTGTTGCCCAATTGCGTCTGTTGTGGCTTGACCCTTATTCAGTTTGCACTTGTACCATGAGATTTGAAGGTTAACTATACTTTGCTATTATACTTCCAACCCTCCCTCTGTTAGTTGTACGTACCTTTGTGTTCAAAAAAAATAATTGTGTGTGTGTTTTGCCCTAGTTTTGGGCATGACAAAATTGTCATATTTTCCACAGCAAGTCAAATCATGATATTGCTATCAAGATTCAACTGGGTAGTTTTTGAGTCAAACTCATTGACCCATGTTTCATGAGTAGTGGCTCACAAGAACACATCTCTCATGAGTCATGTTCTAGTCATTCTTATGAGAGATGGGTTCTTGTGAACCACTACTCATAAAATATGGGTCAACAAGTTTGACTCAAAAACCACACACTTGAATCTTGAAAGCAATATCACAAGATTTAAAAAAACCAATTAGATTCATCAGAAATAATATGAATTAATTATTTGAAAAGAAAGTGGTTCATATGAAATATCATTTGAAAGAAGATGATTGTAGAATACTGAGATGATGAATGATGAAGAAGATTTGAAAATGTTCATTTGATGATGATTATGAAGAAGATTTGAAAATGTTGCACCAATCTAAATTGGACCAATCATCATTTTCAAATCTTCTTCATCAATCACCATCAACCATTTTCCAAGAGAAACACCTTTCTCTATAAGAATCTTGATTTACATTTTCCTGTAATCCTGATGCAAAATGTTTCCATGAAGTACGTCAGGCGTATAATGAATTCAAGCAAAAGGCTCTGGAGGCTTCTAAGTTTTTTGTACTAGAAAACACCTTTTGCTTGGTAATTTGAAGCCATCAATGGAAACATACAATCCTAAAAAATTAGTATACCATTGATAGCTTCATAATTAGTAAGTGAAAGGGATTTATCTCATCCTAAACCCCCTTTGGTGATGATCCTATGTAGTTCTACATAGACACTACATGTTCCATAGAAGACTTTTAATCTTACAATAACCGAGAAACATAAATGTAGGCAACATGGTCACAATTCTTTGGAGACACAACATAATTGAATGGTGTCTCCAAAGAATTGTGACCATGATGCCTACATTTATGTTTCTCATTTATTGTGCCCACACAACCCCTTATGACCCTTTATGACCCTTTACAATCCCTAAGTCTACATCTTAAAGGTCTTAAAGTGTCATAAAGAGTCATAGAAGGCTCCTAGGAGGGGCCAAATGAGCTTCCACGTTCACGTGGTTGGCCATGTTAAGTAGAGAATGTAAACTATTCTTGAAACAAAGAGAAGCTCAATATTTTAAGGTCTCACTCCATATATGCATGACAAATATATATATAACATACCTTTGCAATTGTGATGGTATTCAAAGAACAAACAACGTGAAAGCACTACATGTGACATCCAAATGTCTGAATAATCAAACAAATGGGCGTTGCATGTACAACATATCCATCGCACACCTGTTGTACTTGTGAAACTTATATTGTGTAACGATGGTAGGTTGACCATTATCTACGGTGTATAATGTGATGATCAATACCATCACAATTGCGATGGTATTCAGAGAATGACCAATGCCAAAGCACTAAATGCAATGTCTAGTTGTTGGAATAATCCGATAGCTGGATGTCACATGCACAACATATCCATCGCATCCCCATCATAATTATAGCACTCATAATGTGTAATGATGGAATGTTAACCATTGTAGCCAATGTATATTGTGACACTCGATACCATTGCAATAATGATGGACATACCGGTTGTCAGTGATTTTGACACCAAAACTATAACACCGGCCTGTGTCGCTTGCTCGACGTGGTAGTGTCAGAATTGTGATGCATAGCTGTTGAAAAGAGGTCTCAAATGTACTAGTATTTAACTGATAGACAATGAAATTAAGTTTTTTATTGATTGTGATAATTGAGTGTGCTAACTTCTCTGATCTCTTATTCTCATATTCCTTCTTTTCTCTCAAAATTGTAGCATCCTCTAAGCTTTTCATTTCCTCACTGATAGCAGTGACCAAATGAGCTAGTTTCTCTATTAGGGTGGAAATAACATCATACTTCACATTTCTTAATAAAAATGAAAGTAAATCTTTGGCAAAGAGAATCACCCCTGCTTCTTATTTCATCCTTTCCTTCTTACCCTTAGACTTGATCACCATAGAAAGGTCTATCATCTCCTTGGGGCTCAAAGTGCTCAAGTTCATCTATCCCTTAATTAGTATATCATCTACATCAATGATTATCTTGGACTGTGAGGAATGTGTCACCTTTTCTTGATTTTGTTCCTTCTCTTTATTTTCCTCATCATGTATTTCTTTACCTTGTACGTCAACATTTTTAACTTCCTTTTATTTTACTTGTTCTTGTTGCTGAACATCTGTAGAAACATTTTCTTGTCTATCATCGGTCATATCTTGATCGGCACCCATGTTTAATGGTTCTTCTTCCTTGTGCTCCTAGTATACATCTTGTTTCTCATTTGAATCATGTTGATATTTTGTATCCATTTTATCATCCCATATATCCATGGTAGGGATATCACCTATAGTGTCCATCTCATCTCTGATTTCCTCAAGTGTGATCTTCACACCATCAATAGTAAATACCTCATCAGTTTGAGTCACCATTGGATCACCCTCTTTTTCTTTCAATGATTCCTCTTGAACATCCATCTCAATTTATTCACTCTTATCCTTTACCAGGCCTAAGTGCCTTCTTAGAATATCCTATGTTTCATCCTACACCGATTGGGTCTCCCCAATAAATAGATTTGTCTCTATTTATCTTTTTATGAATAAATATCTTACCTCTTTGATCTTATCATCTATTTATTCCTTAGATGAGTCAGGTAATAGTCTTAGTAAAATGTAATTTACTAATTCCTTGTCCTTAACGAATGTTGCCTTCCATCTTGCATCAATTTTAGTATATAAAACATTAGGAATTTGTCCTTTTAGTTGGAATAATACTTGGCTTATCCTATTCATGCTTGCAACTAGAACATCCTCAAACTTCAACTAATCATCCTCTTCAAGTAAGTTTATATAGTACTTATTAACTCCTACAAGCATCCCATACTTACTAACATTTTGAATAATTAAATTTATAGAAACTACTTTACCACCTTGGATTTATTTCCTCTAGCCTTGAGTTACTTCTTGTCTTTTTCAGATTCAATTTCTTCACTTTCTTCATCATCTTTCTTATCCCTCTTTTCCTTTTGTTTCTTTTTTTTTGCCTATCACCTTTGTTGTTCTTTGTGTCTCCCTGACTGATTTAGGTTTAGGATTAGCACTCTTTACTAGTTTTTTTTCTTGCATTTTGGTAGGACGAGGAGGTTTCTACTTCTTGACTTGTGTAGCACTTCTATTTTTCTGACTGGTTGAGGTACTATTAGTTGCACCAACAACTTTACCATCATCAATATCTATTGCACTAGGTGTACCATCTTGGTCTGCAACATGTTTGGGTCTTTCCTTCTCGATTTGTTCCTTTGTAAAACATTTTTGAGTCATGAATTTATCAAAATCCTTTCTCATTTTTCTTTCAATAAAAGGTTCCTTTAAATCTATGTGTACTTGAAATGACTTCTCTTCATATGTCCCAAACCTTGGAGTCTTGGGATCTATCAGTTGAGCCAACAAATTCTCTGCATATATAGCTAGAATATCTCCATCCACTTTATCAGCCATAAACATCACCCATGAGGTCCTTGGCTTATCTTCTTCCATCATACAAGTGTCTGTATCTAGCATGAAACAAACGGTATCCTTATACCTATCAACAATTTTTTATGGTATCATTTCCTTCCCATGCATCTTGTTTTGAAATTCTTTAAGGTAACCCCATGCCTTTCTAGTGAAATCATTTCCTAATAGTCACAGTTATTGATTTGAATGAAAGGTGGAGTACATATTGACCATGTAATCTTACCTATATTAGGACCATGTTTTAAAAATAGAAAAACAAACACATGATCACCTGACTATACTTAAACTTTTATCTCTTTTCCTTTTTTATCTTTTCCAAATTCACCATTAGCTACTCTCTCATAGATTCACACAAATCATACTCCTCATTTTCCTTGATCGTCATATGGGCTATATGAATAGCACCATCGGGTATACTATTCATCCTACTATAATGATACACCTTGTAGCAAATAACCATAGATGCATACTTTACCTCTTCATCTGAATTATCATTTACAGTCATAGAACAACCATCCCACTTAGATTATGTCATTCTGATCACTTCATCTTTAGGAATGATGCGAAGAATGAGCACACCACCAATTGCACATAACTTGGTTATAACATGGATGACCTCTTTTTTTATTTTATGTGGTGAATCTAACCACATGAAAAGAAAATGCATGGGAAAAACACCACCCACATAGGCTTGACCACACCATAGATCATACTTTTGAACTACCAATTGTTGTTTATTTCTTGTAATATACTTTGGATTAACTTCCTTATGTACAATTTATTCCAATAGTTTCCTAGATTGTGACAAATCTAAGGTATTTTACTACAAAATTGAAACTAGATGTGATGGAATGATAAGTTTGTATGTATGTGGGTAAAGGACTTCCTCACCTATTCATTTCTTCACGCTTCTCCTATAATTTTGACATTGAAAATTAAAAATAACCTCAAGCTTCTCATCAGAGATATGTTCATGGAATAGCTCCTCCCAGTCCTCAACATTCATGGTAACTCTGTAATTTCTTGGCCAATACTCCATAGTTGACATTTTCTAAGTGGTCTGTAAGTTAGCTGAGTTTGAGAAAGAAGAGATACTTTGCATTTTAGCATAAACAACAACCAAAGCTAACATTTCTGGAAAATTAAAGGCATTAAAGGCATTTTGATTGGAATCCAATCATTCCAAGGATACATGTTAGCTTTTTATAGACATGATGACTAAAAGATATGTTCATGTCACACATGTTAGCACTACTTATTAACCTTTTATCTTTGTGTTATTTTTCTTGGCTTGAGCTTGAAGACTTTTTTATGTTTTTTTTTTAAAGTATTGTATTAGGTTGGAAGCTTTCCCCACTTAATATAATAAAAAACATATTGTTAGCTATCTTTGTAGGTTACTAGTAATGAAAAGTAATGAGATAATCCTATGCTATTAAGATGGATGTTATCTTTATACGTAGCGGTAGATGCGCATTTTAAGTAGTATACATGGTGATCTTCAAAAGATAGTAGAATACATAATTTATTTTAAAAAGAAAAGAAATCACTAGATAAAGTCCATATCAAAGAACAAAAACTTAGCTAATTCTATCAAATTAATTCCAACACATAAAATATGTTAGATCAAGAACTTGAATCAATCATTGAGTACAAAAAAGATCATAAAAAATAAAGTTTAAATAAGACTTTTTAGAAAAAAGTGCAAAAATAAATAATATGCCTCAATGTAATATCAAATTAAAAGAATATAATAGTAGATGCATTCCCTATTAAAAATCCTCCTTAATTAGTATTCAAGGATATTCCCAAGGTAAAGTGGAGTCCTATATAGTCCAAATTTGTTAAGAGGTAAATATGTAAATCCCATGGATAAATTATAAAAGGAAGTATTGGTAAAACTATTTGAGCTAATTCTAATTGCCTTGACTGAAACAATTATCCTATATCTATTTACAAGATTCACTAATTTGGAATCTTTAATAATGTCATTATAATTTTTTAGATAGGTACTTTATCATGGCTTGCCCCATGCTTCCACTTCTCAACCTATGCTTTTCTTTGACACTAATATTTTAGGTCTCCATATAATCATGTACTACCTAAGCTATATTATAGTCCATGAGCCTTAATTACTCTCTAGTTACTCCTCTCCATTCATCCCCTACACATTTTCCTCAGCCAACATCCCATCTCCATTCCTCCTTGTTGGACCCATAATTGTAGGATTACTCGTACCATCATACCTAAAAGGTATGAGGTATGTGGAAACCCAATCACTAAACCTTCAAATCCTTTCATCTTATTTTACTTAATATTTTTTCTTCTATAATTAGACTTTCCACATGTGATTTACCCTAACTCAATTCCCTTTCGACATGGAATTTTGGGTTTCTATATTTTCTTTTACCAAAAAGTGCATATGGAACTCTATTTCCTAAATCTCCGATCTATCTTTTTACCTTTTTCTCCATTTTATTTATTGGTATCACATTTTCCATCACCTTATCCTACTTCTTCAATAATTATGGGCTTCCCCTTTCTCGATCTATCTCCTCTTTGCACCTTTAAACTCGTACAAATTTTATGCAAGTATCCTTAAAAGTGAGTCAACATATGGTAAGACTGAACCCTAGTTTCCAACTACTAAATGCAACCTAGACCTATATGGATTCTATAAATTAATTAAAACTCATTACAGGAAATACTTTAATAACCAAGCCGATTCCAACGTTGATAGTCATATTTTCATATGTGCCACCTATTCATTTTCTAAGACTAATTATAATATAAAACATGGCTTACACGTAACCACGCAAAAAAAAATGGAAAATTACATTTTGATTTGATTTAATAATTTGATAAAATATCTATCCAAAAAATGATTTCCTTGTCAATGTCTTTCTAATAATAAAAGGAGTGACCAATCAAAAGGTCTCTGTATCATAACAACCTCTATCCATATCCAAGCAAATATTATCCAATTTCACACCCTCAACAACACAAGTATCACTAGGAAGAACATTAGATAGGTAACATTGATAACATGTTTTATTTTATGTTCTAAGTCCTATGCAACACATTAGCACTTGAAAAAGTTTTTTTCAAACTATGATATACTTGTGAATGCCTGAAAAATTATTTTGAAAGGTAGTTGGATTTATTTCTATTCAAATGAAAAATAAAAAGAGAAACATAATGGAGGCTATGATGATAAACCACTAGTGCACTAGAAGGTAAGTCTTATAAAATTGCTATGATAGTATATAAAATAAGATAGAGATAATAGGAAAGTGCAAGTAGAGATCATGGACAGGGCACACTAGAATCTCCGTGATGATGGATTTAGAATCTATAATCAACAAGGAATGGTAACTAGAAGCAATGAAAATAAGGGGGTGTTGTTATAACACTGTGATGTATCTCTAGATGAGCAATATTTAGAAAGATGGGTAATATTTACAAAAAAGAAAAAAAAGCTTAGCTTAATATCCTCCATATAAGTAGCAACTAGCCACATAGTTGGCAAAGAGAGTATTCACTTCAATAATGTACTTATCACATTTAAGATTAAATTTGAAAAGCCATGTATAAAAATGGACATGTAAAAGAGAGCCCATGGCCTCAAATATCCCCATTTGTCCAGGGGTAACATATGAATTTTATATTTAATTGATATGGATTGCAAAGTCTCGGGTATGACGGGAGGTATTCTTCGCCCCATTCTTTCCTACTTGTGCCTACAGTGAATGGAGCAATTTTGTATTATTCAATAATTAATTAATAAATTTCTTAGCTTTAGCCTTTTACTGATAAAAGAGAAGATAGAGATAACATGAAGTATTAAAAAAGAAATTTGTGGTTGTGTTACGTTTCTCATATTGCCCCAAATAACCAAAGCTATTAAATAGAAAGGAGTGGAGAAATGGTAAATTGATTCAATTAAATAATTACGAAAAACTTTAATAATAAGATCTTTGAATGTATTTATTTATTTATTATTAAGGATCAAACTGATTATGAAGGAACCTAAAACCCTATTTACAAAAACTTGCCAACAATAATTTTTTTGTGAATAGGCAGCTAACTATAAACAAAAACTAGGTAAAGTCTAAAGACCTAGAAATAGAATAAAACACCAAAAGACAAGCACTAATATAAATTCTTTAAGACCTTATCAACTTTAGCTTCTAGGTAGGAAGCATTAAGGGAAAGTTTCTTAACGTCCTAAAGGTCCTGAGTAGAAAAAGTTTATATTTATTAGATTTGATCAAGAGAATTTAATAATTATGATACTAAATAAGGAAGAAGAAGAAACATTAAATTTAAGACTAAGAGAAAAAATAATAGAAATGAATAAAAGTTTGAGAATCCTTAGGAGAGTGTATTAAAAATGATACAACTATAAATGTGTTTTCTATTAGGTATAAGAGGAATTGCATAAGTGAGGAAGTAAATATCATGTTAATTCATTGAGAAGATGAGATAATATTTACCAATAGAACCAAACAAAGTCACCAAAAATTTAAATTTTTCCAATGAAGCTTTGGAGATTAGTGCAGGAGCACCTATTCATTGGATGTGTCATAAATAATTTGCTATTTATTTTTTGTTTAAATATTTTTTCAAGGTTTTATAAGGTTCTAAGGACCATTTGAAATCAATTCAAAGAATTTTGTAAGGCTATTGAAGCCATTAAGTTGATAGTGACCTATAAGGTCCTGATAAAGTCAAACATGGTAAAACCACTCAAATGTATCCAAATAGAGTGGAATTGATGTAATTTGATTCTATAATTAATTTTTATCATGTCTTAAAGTTTTAGGGAAGGTTTTGGGTCATGTGTATAAAAATTGTGAAAGTTGTCAAAATTTTCATGACAACTTTTGCAACTTGATGACAACTTTTGCAAAGATGTTTATGGGTAGTTGTAGGTTGGTTGATTAGTTGAATATGATTCAAAATTGTATAAATGTTTTCTAAAAATCAAAATCTTGAGTCAGAGAAGATTGGAGAAGGTTGGGAATGGAAGAAAACTTGTTTTGAAGCCATCTTATACTAGTTTTCTGAAATTTGTCTTATTTTTTGATTGGTACGACATGGTATGGAATGATAAAGACATATAAATTTTAATTTGGAAATATTAATGAGTTAGATTAATTTTTATGTTGGTTTGGTTTAATTTGGTTAATATTTTTAGAAGTTATGATTTTTTTTTATAAGTGTAGGTTTGAATCTGCCCTAGGATTAGCAATTTTGGAAAAAAAAATGCCATCAATTTTGTTTCCCCTGTTAGATCTTCATGTAAATTGGAGGAAATGTATTTATTTAGTTTCTCTTAGATCTCACCAAATTTTTTTGTGTTTATTACTTCATTTGTGAAACTTATTATGTTTGTTTACAAGTGGAAAATTTTGCTCTAGTATGTTGATTTGGTTAAAGGGTTGCAAAATGTGTGCATTTCCTTGAATGATTATAAGAAGCTGTGAATGTGAATCCTACCTCTGCATAATTTGGTAGAAGATCCCAAAACATCTGGAAAAAAGGAGAGTTTTTGGTTGTGTGTTTGTGTTTTTGCAGGTTGAATGCCAAAAGACTAGGTAGAGGAAAAGAGGAGAGACCTAGGTGAGGAAATGACACAATGGAAGCGAGGTGGAAGAGAATTGATTTAAGAGATGGATTTTTTTAGGTAGTACATGCAGGTTTAGGATTCAAAAAAGAAGAGGAAAGAAGAAGAAAATAAGAAGAGGAAAAAAAAGATCAAGGCAAATGGAGTTTTTACAAAAGATTAGAGACTTAAAGCAAGAATTAGAAGCGTAGGAGGATCTAGTTAGACAACAATTGAACTTACCAATCAAGGAGAAGATCAAGTGGGCCGCCCATAAGGAAGATCATTAAAAAGAGGAAGAATAAAACAAGAATAATATCAATGAAGGAGGAAGAGGTAAATACACCTTGAAATTCTTTTTCATCATCAAGTGTGGTTGTCAATGAATTTCCTTCTCATTTTTAGTTGATTGAATCTAAGACTCAAGTTAAATGAATTGAATAGTGCATTAAGATTGACATTATGGATAGAATTGAGATTGATAATGTTGAAGTAGTTTAAGAAATCAAGGTTGCTAATGAACCAATAACAGAGGGAAAATGTAATCAAATGGATGAAGAAGTTGATGCAAATAAATGGAAGGAGACACCAAGAAGACTTGAGGCGAAAGATGCAATTTTTATGCTAATAAAATTTATTTTGTGCATGAATGTGCCATTCTATTCATTTGAATTCAAGTGATAAATAAATCATATTGTAAAGGGAAGAAAATTTTCTTAACATGATCATATTCTTAAGCACGAGGATCGAAAGTCCAAAATTAAAGATGAAGAGAAGATCTATGACCACCCTATTCCAAGGGACTTGTATTACTTTTCAAGGGGTTGTATGGTGTAGGAGCACCTATTCATTGGATGTTTCATGAATAATTTGGTATTTAATTTTTTTTATGTTGTTTAATTTTTTATAAGGTATTAAAGATCATTTGAAATCAATTCAAAGCATTTTGTAAGACTATTGAATCCAATAAGTTCAAAGTAACCTATAAGGTCCTGATAAAGTCAAATATGGTAAAATCACTCAAATGTATCCAAATATAGTTATTTTGAAGCCATCTTATACTAGTTTTCAAAATTATTTTTCCAAAAATTGTCTGATATTTTAGTTGGTACAAAATGGTATGGAATGATACAAACATATAACTTATATATTTGGAAATATTAATGGGTTACCTTCCTTTTTCTGTTGGTTTTGTTAAGTTTGGCTAATACTTGCAGAATTTATGATCATTTTTGTAAGTGTAGGTCCGAATCTGCCCTAGGGTTAGAAGTTTGGGGAAAAATACCATAACTTTTGTTTCTACCATTAGATCTTCATATAAATGGAAGAAATGTATTTATTTAGTTTCTCTTCAATATTCTCACTAAATAGATTGGCTTTATTACTTCATTTGTGAAAGTTATTGATGTCTATTTTCTAGTGGCAGATTCTGCCCTAGTATGTTGATTTGGTTAAAGGGTTGCAAATGTGTTCATTTCCTTTAGTTATTATAAGAAGTTGTGAATGTGAACCCTACCTCTAAATCAAAGATAATAGATGAGAACAATCATTAGGTTGAAGAAGGAAAAACTAAAACAAAATTAAATTTAAATCAATTACTAATTATTTGGTGTTAATTGACACATTCCCCAAGATAAAGAGACACTACCAGGAGATGAACTTCATAGAGAGAGTCTCTCCCTTGTCAAAATCGATATTTTTTTTAAAGATCCCATATAATTAGTGAATCCTTAATTAGGTTAGAGAAAGGAAAGTAAAGAAATAATTTTGGGTATAAGATTTGTGATAGATATTATGAAATGACTTCTTAAATGTTCAATTACCAAGAGATAATGGTAGAGAATGGAGTTTATTAAAATAAAATAGAAATGAAACTAGGCAAGGAAGTCATGATAAAGAGAAAGAAAGAGATCCAAGAGAACAAAAAAAATTAGGAAAGAAGATAATAACTAACCATTCACAATAAATCAAGGAAACCCCATTTTGACATAAACAAGGATAATGTTAGCTTTACAAATACCAACTTCATTTAATTTGAAAGTTATTTTTCATATTTGTCAACATATCCATTCTATTCATATCCTACAATCATGGCATTCCATGAGAATAAATTTCCTATAGGTACATTGTCAAATAGATCGTGTGCTACAAATATGCTTCCCTATTTTAGAAATCCATTTTGTGAATATCCTGTAATTGGCACATTCCATGAGTATGAATTTTTTTGAGGCATTTTGTCGAACAAATCACTTGCCTTGTCTATGCTTCCATATTTTTTATAGACATTTACCAAGGTTGTTGCACAAAAACATTTGACAAAATTTCTCTAATTCAATGGATTTGCATAGCCTATTCCAAAGCTTGAGGATCCTAACAAAGGTTGAGGAGTTTGTGTTTATGCCTACAAATTGCATTTAGTTGAAATTTTTTGAATCCTTGTAAAAAAATCAACTTTAAGGGCCTTTCATGAGAAAATATTTCTTTGAAGCATCTTTTCCATTAGTTTGTGTCCCCTGTCTAAGCTTCCACCTTTTGCATACATGTCTTCAAGAGCATTTCCGACTACAACTAAAAAAATTCCTATATTATTTTGAACCGTGGTATCTTCAAGCCATGCATAGGTAGGTGGGAGAGAGAAGTAGATTAATTTTTTAAATTTTAGAAAATTCATCAAAAGGTCTTTGTTAATAGAGAATGAAAGTGGGATGAGTTATGGTTTTTCCATCTATGCTATCTAAGCAATCAACACTTAGAATAATCATTGTTAAATGATACAAACTCATGTAAGAAAACAATTTGGTAGAAAATAGAATGTTTATGAACTTCATATTTAGAAAATAAAAAAGTTAGTATAGTCATTGACTTTGCACTAAGCTAACCTTTACATCATTTTTTTTTTCAAAATTGTTACACAGGTCACTAACCTCCATATACAATATGAAATACCTCTCAACATTATCTCAATTAAACAATGTGATTTATAAAGTGACTGATTGATCTATTGAGTAGCCCAAATTAATTTGAGGTGGGTTTATGAATATGAGGAAAGAGATTTGTTTTTTTCCTTTAATAATCCCAGCTGTACATCTGCTTGCCTTGCACTTCAAGCTAGAAAATAATTATATTTCAATGTCACTATTATTCTAATCTTGTGTATCCATTTTATCATCTCGTATCTCCATGGTAGGGATATCACCTACAGTGTCCATCTCATCTTTGATTTCCTCAAGTGTGATCTTCACAGCATCAATAGTAAATCCCTCATCAGTTTGAGTCACCATTGGATCACCCTCTTTTTCTTTCACTGATTCCACTTGAACGTCCATATCAATTTCTTCACTCTTATCCTTCACCAGGCCTAAGTACCCTCTTAGAATATTCTATGTTTCATCCTACACCGATTGGGTCTCCCCAATAAATAGATTTGTAACTCTTTCTATTGTTATGAATAAAGATCTTACCTCTTTGATCTTATCATCTATTTATCCCTTAGATGAGTCAAGTAATAGTCTCAGTAAAATGTAATTCACTAATTCCTTGTCCTTAAACAAATGTTGCCTTCCATCTCGCATCAATTTTACTATATAAAATAATAAGAATTTGTCCTTGTAGTTGGAATAATACTTGACTTAGCCTATTCATGCTTGCAACTACAACATCCTCAACTTTCAACTAATATTACTTCCTCATCAAGTAAGTTATAGTACTTATTAACTCCAACAAGTATCCCATACTTACAAACATTCTCAATGATTAAATTTACAGAAACTAATTTAGCAGATTTAAACTAATCATTTTTTTTAGCAAAGGAACCTAGCACCTTGGATTTCTTGCCTCTAGCCTTGAGTTCCTTCTGCTCTTTCTCTAATTTTGTTTCTTCACTTTCTTCATGATCTTTCTTATCCCTCTTTTCCTTTTGTTTCTTTTTTTTTCCTATTACCTTTGTTGTGCTTTGTGTCTCCTTGACTGATCTAGCTTTAGGCTTGGCATTCTTTACTAGTTTATTTTCTTTTGTTTTGGTAGGAGGAGGAGGTTTCTCCTTCTTGACTTGTGTAGCACTTCTAGTTTTCCGACTGGTTGGGGTACTATTGGTTGTGTGCTAAAATGTTGACACACTTCTATGAATCATTCTATCCAAGGTTGCTCAAGAATGAAGCCTCAAATATTGATCCATAGCTCTCTAGTCATGGAGTGCAAAGGTGTGAAATGGAGGCCCTTAGATTTGACCTAGTTAGTGCCTATGCAAGTACACCATGAAATGATAGATTCAATGCATGAAAATGAGATCTAATCTATATGATAACAATGCATAAAAGAAAATTAATCTATATGATAACAATGCATGGCTAATCTAGGAAAGGAAATACAAATGCAAGATTAATCTATGAAAATAAACATGAATCTAATCTACATGAGGAGCCATGAATGCAAGAAGAATGAGACAAGAAGAGAGAAGTTGCAATATCCAAGCTCAAGTGCTCAAATCCTCCTCCAAAATTGCTCTCCAAACATGCAGGATAACAATACTATGAAAAAAGATGATATGAAAATGAGGAGAGGTCTCCTTTTAAAGGAAAGTGAACGACTGAGATTAAGAGGCAAAAATCAAAGGCTATGATTAAGAGGCAAAAACCCACCACTTAGGAGGATGTGAAGAAAAAGGGATTTTTATTTAATTTTCATTTAATTTAATTCCTTTTTCATCAAATAAAGTGCTTTAAGTGGGGATTTTTATTTATTTAATTAAAAGAGGGGTTTTCTTTCAATTAAATAAATTAGAAGAATTTTATTTAATTAAATGGGAGGAATTGAATTTAA
>MU224413.1:3210900-3233385 GCA_018584345.1 Thuja plicata
TATATATATTGATGGAGGAACAAACAACTCAAACATAAAAGAGTATATGAAGGGATGAAACCAAAGAGAAAGGTGTTGTATATCTTTCTTTTTATCACAGGTATGCCACATTTTGGCTCTCATGACTTTAGTCTTGTGGAAGTCGTTTGTTTGGTTAAGAAAAGAAAGAAAGAAGGAATGAACAGTTTTGGTTTTTCTACAACACTTCTTGAATGTACCCAATTCAAGAATATTTTTTCTCTCTGTTCATTCTTGTCTTCAAAATGGATAGTTCTTTTCATCTATATTTTGGGTTTTCACAACTATTTCAAATTGTTTGATGACACAGTTAGAATGAGACACGAGGGATGTTGTTTATAAAAGAGGTTGTTTTTGTTCAATTTCTTACCTAATTCAAAAGTAGTTTGTAATTAGTTGGAAAATGGTTGGGATTTGTTTATGTTTCATCTAAGAGATTCAAATTGTTTACCCTAATAGAGGGTCTTTGTTTAATGATCATTCTTTCTACACTAACTCTAATCATGGGTTCGTTCAATTAGTTTTTTAAAGAAGAAAAAAAGGATCAATTTTTTTGCTATAAATAATTTGTAAGGAGTAATAGGTCAGCAAAATAGTTTATTTTACTCAAAGGATTTGTTCGTGAATTTCTATATCAGTTTTATAACTGATTTCCTGCAAGTGAATGTAAATATTTCATAGTATGTCCCTATATAAGGTTGTATGTGTGTGTCTCAAACGTGTGTGAAGAAAAAAAAGACACACAACCATACTACCTTGCATGTGGATTACTTGATTAGAATATTGAGAGAAAAATAAAAAGATTTTTTATGTGTGTGTGTGTGTGTGTGTGTGTGTGTGTGTGTGTGTGTGTGTACATAAAACACACAATTATGCATGTAAATAGTTTGTGAACAAATACATTGTAAAAGAAGACAAGGGTTGAAGCCCAAGAAGTTGTAGCTGCTTTGTAAAGATGAGTTGTTTCTCAATAAAGGTTACAAGTTCCATCAGAGTGGTGTTTTTTCCCTATGAGAAAACTGAAAGGTTTTGAGGGTTTTCCACTTAGCACAAAATTTTGTGTCTCTTTTCTACGAGTTGTTTACTTGGCTATGATATCTTGTTTTCTTGTTTTGTAATTAGTTTATGTGTTCATTTATTTGAAATGTTTCAATGTACATGTGATAAACATATCTAAAAAACCTATGAAAAACATTTATTCTGATTCAGCCCCCCCTCTCAGAATAGCCACTACTTCAAACAAGTGGTATCAGAGTAAGGGTCTCTTCGTAGGTTTGCCTATAAGGATTCTCCGGGGATAGTTTGGAAATAAAATGGCACAAGAAGAAGGTGCCTCTCTTACTAGAGCCCCATTATTTGATGGCATTGATTATGTTTTCTGGAAGGTAACGATAGAAGTCTTCATAAATTCTCTAGAAGTTTCTATGTGGGATGTTGGTATTAATAAATATATTGTACCAAAAATCATATTCACTGATCCTAATGATAAAATCAAGTATGAACTTGATAAGAGAGCCAAATATGCTATCCTATGTGGTCTCACTAAAGATGTATTTATAAAAGTCATGTATTGTCAATCTGCAAATAACATTTGGATAAAACTAGAAACTATTTATCAAGGTGATGAAAAGGTTAAGGAATCAAAGTTGATAACTTTCAAAACTCTATTTGAGAACTTAAAGATGAATGAGGATGAAAGTATAGATGCTTACATCTTAAGAATTGATGAAGTAGTTAATGTGAGAAGGGGATTAGGAGAGATAATTGAAGAACATGACATTGTCTCAAAGGTAGTTAGAGCTATAATACCCAAATTTAAAACAAAAATATCCACTTTGGAAGAGAAGAACAACTTCTCTAAAATAACATTACACTAGTTACAAGGAGCCTTAACTACATATGAAATGAGAATCAACAATCAAGCTGGTTCCACATCAAAAGAGACATCCTTTAAGGTTGAAAAAAAAGATGAGAGTGATTGAGATTTAATAGATACTCTAGAAGCATTGCCGGGTTAGAAAAAATGAAAAAGAAGTATCAAGGAAATCCAAAATGTTTTAGTTGTGGTCAATTAGGACACATTGCTGCAAAGTGTCCCTATGCTAATCAAGATGAAAACGATGAAAAATCTGATTTAAAAAAAAAAAGAAACCATGGAATCAAAACAAAAGATTTAAAAACTTTAAAACGAAGAGTCATTTGTCAAAGGAAGACTCTAATGAAGAATCAAATGATTTAGATGAGGAATGAGAAACATTGTTTATGGGTGAAATAGTGAATTTTCAAAAACCTGAATCTATTATATAAAAATCTTCATCTGATTCAGATGAAGACATAGACCTTGAAGAAGAGTGACTTCACTCTCTACAAGAAATATAGAGATTAAAGAAACTGATCTCTAGTAATGAAAAAGAAAATCAGCTTTTACAAGCTGAGTTGAATAATGCAAATCAACTTATTGAAAAGAAAAAATATTTTTTGATGAAAAAGAAAAGAAAATAACATTGTTAGAAAAATGGATTGATCAATCTGATTCAAGGTTTAATACAGTTAAAAATGGAGAATCTTTAAAAAGGGTTTCAAATCATTTTTTTAAAAGCTACTATTTTATTTGTAACTTATTTGGTCATAAGGCATATAAGTGCAAGTTAGCAAGAAATGAATCTATATATGGCTATAAGAAAGTAATTATATGTTTTAAGTATTACCACTATGGGCACTTTGCAAATCAAAGTAAATAGAATTTAAAGCCTAAACAAGTATGGAAACCTAGAAATATGAACATCAAAAAATATTTTATCGTGGAAATAACTCTATTTGCTCATAAACCTACGAATTCGGTTTTGAACAGTAGTTGTTATCACCATATGACTGGCAGAAAAAATAAGTTTCAAACCTTATAATATTTTGATCAAAGTTTTGTTAGGTATGGTGATAATTCAGGTGGTTATATCACAGGACACGGATCCATTTATTTAAATAAGGATAATCCTATACATGATGTATATATTATGTTGAAGGTTTTAAACATAACTTGTTAAGTGTGAGTCATATTTGTGACAGTGGTTATTCTATCTTGTTTGATGAAAAAGTTTGTGATATTAAAAGAAAAAAGAATAGAATAATTGGAAGTGGCCTAAGGACGGGTGGAAATATTTATAATTTGATCGATTCAACTGTTCAATAATCATCCTTAATTAATACTTGTCTTATGAGCCAGATTGAAGAGAATTGGTTGTGGCATAAAAGATTAGGTAATTTAAATTTTGATAATCTTGCTAGAATCGACAAGAACAAAAAGATTAGGGGTCTTCCTCTAATCAGTAAACCAACAAAAATTTGTGAATAATTTGTTCAAGGAAAGAAAGAAAAAACATCCTTTAAAACCAAGGAATATCTTTCTAACAGACCACTAGAACTTGTCCATACTAATCTATGTGGGTCAACCAAAAATCCATCCTTGAATGGTGAAAAATATTTCATGCTATTTGTAGGTGAATACTCAAGAATTGTTTGGGTAACCTTTTTAAAACATAAATCTGAAGCCTTTGAACACTTCAAAATAATTAGGAAAATGGTAGAAAGGGAAACTGGTCTAAAGTTGAAATGTTTAATATCAGACAGAGGTGGATAATTCACCTCTCAAGAATTCATTGAGTATTGTGAAAAACATGACATCCAACTTGGAAGTATTCAACTGTTCGTACACCACAAAAAATGGTGTTGTGGAAAGGAAAATAAAAATTGTTAAAGAAATGGCTAGAACAATGTTAAATCAGGCCAAACTACCTTATAAATTATAGAAAGAATTTTTTCATACAACTGTACATACTCTAAACAAGGCTCAAATTAGAATAAGAACTTCTTATACTCCTTGTGAATTGTGGAATGGTAAAATAGAAAATATCAAGAACTTTAAATTTTTTTGGTGTAAATGCTTTATCAGAAACAATATTGATTCTTTAGAGGGTTTCCATTCAAGATATGATGAAGGTATCTTCTTAGGATACTCTACACATAGAAAATCTTTCAAATGCTACAATAAGAGGCTAAGCAAAATTATTGACACTATAAACGTGGTATTTGATGAAATTTCCTTGTTGAATAATAAAAAATTCAATGATATTGAAGAATTTTTTTCAAAGAATAGAACATGATTCTGATAATCAAGAATCAGATAATGGTAATCCAGAAATTTCTAATCAAAATGAACAAGAAACTTGTACAGCTCCTCCTGAAACCAAAACTGCTCTAAAAAAACCTTACAAAATTATAGAAAAAAGGCATCCCGAGTCTCAGGTTATAGGAGACCAAGAGGCTATAATTTTAACTAGAAGAAAAGCCAAAAATGATGAACATGCTAATATAGAAGAACATTTCTACTTAATATCATATTTTGAACCAAAAAATGTGGCTGAAGCACTCTTCGATCCTTGCTAGCTGAATGCTATGCAGGATGAAATAAATAAAATTGAGAAAAATCATACATGTGAACTTGTTCCTAGACCTAATGAAAAAAATGTCATAGGTGGAAAATGGGTGTTTCACAATAAACTTAATGAAGAAGGAAAGTTGTAAGAAACAAAGCCAGGTTTGTATGTAAAGGCTATGCTCAACAAGAAGGTATTATTTTGGTGAAACCTTTACATCAGTTGCAAGAATGGAATCTATTAGAATTTTCCTTGCATATGCTAGTAATAATAAGTTCACTATTTATAAAATGGATGTTAAAAAACATTTTTAAATGGTTATCTTGAAGAAGTCTATATGGAACAACCAAAAGGTTTTGAATCTTGTGATAAACTAGATTATGTCTATCATCTTAAAAAGGTGTCATATGGCCTAAAACAAGCTCCTAGGGCTTGGTATTTCAGGCCAGATAAGCATCTCATTACTAATGGCTTTACTTGTGGTAGTGTAGACAACACTTAATATACAAAAGTTGTGAAAGATGACATAATAGATATTTAGATCTATGAGGATGATATTATTTTGGATCCACTAATTTTGATCTGCCAAAAAAGTTTTCTCACATCATAGAATCTGAATTTGAAATTTCACTCTTGGGTGATCTTGCTTTCTTTCTTGGCTTGCAAGTATCACAATTTGAACATGGTTTATTCTTGTCTCAAACAAAATATGCTAAGGAAATGTTGAAGAAATTAAACATGGTTGATTTTAAACTAGTCAACACACCTATGGAGACCAGTTGTAAATTGAATAAAGATGATGATTCTCCCTCAGTTAATCAAACATCATACAAATCCATGATTGGCAGTTTGTTATATCTTACAACTTCTAGACCTGACATAATGCAAGTAGTGTGTATGCTCTCAAGATTTCAATCTACTCCAAAATAGTCCCATCTTAATGCGATTAGCCTCGAATATTTAAGTATATTCAAGGTACTCTTGATTTTTTCTTATGGTATTGACACAATGATGATTTTACTTTTTTGAGGATAAAAGAGCACTAGTGGTGTTGCATTCTTTCTTGGTGACCGTTTGGTTTCCTGGCATAGTAAAAAAACATGAATGTGTTTCTTTATCCACATGTGAGTCTGAGTTTGTTGCTGCTACAACATGTTGTACACAGCTAATGTAGATGGGCTATCAATTATCAGATTTATGCTTTCAAGTTCCAAAACCTATCACAATTCTGTGTGATAATATGAGTGCTATAAAGCTCAGTAAGAACCCATTTCTACATTCTCGAATCAAACATGTTGTTGTGAAACTTCAATTTCTTCATGATAAAGTTATTGATAATAATTTTTAGTTGGTCTATGTCCCTACTCAAAGACAAGTTGCTAACATTTTCACAAAACACTTTGGCTCGTGACAGTTTTGAGCAATTTTGAACAAGGTTGGAATTTCTCTGTCAATATCTTTTGAACTAATTCCTCCAACATGGGGGAGTCTCTTTGTAGGTTTCTGCTCCTATCCATAGACATATCTTTGATTCCAAAAAGCAGCTTTATTTATTTATTTCAGATCTGTGATGCAAAATGGGGGAGACAATGCACTTCTTTTGTACACACAGTTTTTAGATGGAAATCATTTGATTTGACATAGACGGTTTCAGCTTTCCATTTGATTGTTTAGAATGATTTCACTTGTAGTTCTGAATGGTTTTAGACAAAGAAGGTTTTAGTTTAAAGTTTATTGTTCCGGGTGATTTCAGTTCTAGTTTTGAATGGTTTTAGCTTGGATGGTTTCAGTGAATGGTTTCATCTTGGAATGTTTTAGTTTTGAACAAATTTTTGGTATTGATGATTCACGCGTATTGGTTCTATGATCAATTGTGATTCAGTAATCTAGTAGTATTTTTTTTTAACACTTTCATTTGTTTTTACTTTATATATCATGTGTTGAATTTTTAAATGTAACTATATGTTTGTGGTGGTCAAATATTCAAGTAAGTATAATGTTCTATGTTATGATTATTTGTTTATGCGCTCATCTTGACCATTCAGTTCTGCTTGTTCATATGATGTATAAGGAAAAGGAAGTGATTTTTCCTCAAGGACAATGGGGGAGTTTGTTAGAAATTTGCTTGTCCATGATTCAAACTTATTGAAGGTTGGCGTTGAAAAAGTCAATTCTTACATGGCTCATTATATTTATATGGAGCATATATTAGAATATTCTCACCCATTGTGACTATGGCATAACCTCCACGAGTAGTAAGTTTTTAACTTGGGTTAAACCCACAGGTATATGTCTTGTCTATCATGGTTTCACATGGAGGGTACATATGGTGAACCTGAAAAATTATGAAGTAGAGTTGAGGGTTTTCTTAAACACGATGAAAAAAAATTAAAATCATTTCATTTTGATTTCTTTTTCTCTAAGAAACCCTATTCTACCCAGCATGAACAAACCTATGGAGATTTCAGAGGAGTTTTTGATCTGATCTTCTCATGGATTTTTGATATTTTGATCTATGTGCTGTTTTGATTCTATTGATACCATTTTTGTGTTCGAATTCCATTCAGTTGAAGAGGTAATATGTTGATTTTGTTTTCAGTGTGACTTGGAAAAAAAATTCAGTTTACAAAGATTATTTTGTATGATACTAATGAGTTTATTGTGTTCAATATGTATATTTGATGGAGGAACAAACAATCCAAATAAAAAAGAGTATATCAAGGGATGAAATGAAAGATAAAGGTGTTTTGTGTCTTTCTTTTTGTCACTGGTATGCAATATTTTGGCTCTTATGAGTTTCATCTTGTGGAAGTCATTTGTTTGGTTTAGAAAAGAAAGAAAGAAAGAATGGATAGTTTTGGTTTTGCTACAACACTTCTTGTATATACCGAATTCAAGAATATTTTTTCTCTCTATTTTTTCTTGTCTTCAAAATGGATAAATCTTTTCATCTATATTTTGGGTTTTCACGTCTATTTCAAAATACTTGATAACACAGTTAGAATGAGACATGAGGGATGCTGTTTATAAAAGAGGTTGGTTTTGTTTAGCTGCTTACCTAATTAAAAATTGGTTTGTAATTAGTTGGAAAATGGTTGAGATTTGTTTATGTTTCATCTGAGGGATTCAAATTGTTTACCCTAACAGAGGGTCTTGGTTTAATTACCATTATTTCTACACTAACTCTAATCAAGGTTTCTTTGAATTAATTTTTTTAAGAAGAAAAAAGGATCAACATTTTTGCTCTAAATCATTTGTGAAGAGTAACAGGTCAGCAAAATAGTTTATGTTACTTAAAGGATTTGTTCGTGAAGTTCTTTATCAGTTGTATAACTTATTTCCCACAAGTGTATGCAAATATTTCAAAGTACGTCCCTATATAAGGTTGTATGGGTGTGTGTAAAAGGTGTGTGAAGGAAAAATGAGACACATAGTCATACTACCTTGTATGCAGATTACTTGATTATAATATTGAGAGAAAAATCAAAAGATTGCTTATATATATATATATATATATATATATATATATATATATATATATGTGTGTGTGTGTGTGTGTGTGTGTGTGTGTGTGTACACAAAACACACAGTTATGTATGTAAATAATTTGCGAACAAATATATTGTAAAAGAAGAGAAGGGTTGAAGCCCAAGCAGTTGTAGCTGCTTTGTAAAGATGAGTTGTTTCTTAATAAAGATTACAGGTTCCATCAGAGTGGTTTTCTTCCCCTATGAGAAAACTGAAAGGTTTTGAGGTTTTTCCATTCAACACAAAATTTTATGTCTCTTTTCTATGAATTTTTTACTTGGCTCTGATATCTTGTATTCTTGTTTTGTAATTAGTTTATGTGTTCAATTATTTGAAATATTTCAATGTATATGTGATAAAAAAAATCTAAAAAACCTGTGAAAAAAGTCTATTCTGATTCACCCCTCCCTCCTCTTAGAATAGCCACTACTTCCAACAATATTCTAATTAAAGTGTTGGAGATTCATTTATTCATTCAAATGTCTGGAATCATTTTATCATTTTGATCAAAGTAGCTCATTTTTTCTTCTAAAGTAGCAACGATGAGAAATACAACATAAACTTGACTTTTACTGGACTGGGTAATACTAGCTTTGAATGTCTCAATTATTCACTTCTTTTCAAGAAAAAAATAAAATTCTACTCCTCATGCCCCCATAAATGAATGTTTGATTTTGACAACTGCAGCCTATACTTTCATTGGTTAGCTCCATTTCCATTGATTTATTCATTGTGTTTCCAAACATGATTGGATTTAGGTTTATCAGTTTGACCAAGAAAATATGTTTTTTCTACAACGTTGGTGACTGCGACATATAGTTGCCTTGTTCCACACTTCTTAGCTTTCAGTCAAATAAAAATTATTGTCACTACTTAGTCCTCTTGACCTTTGTATCCTAAGAGTTACATTTACTAATTTTTTTATTAGTAGTATTTACTTTATTTCAAGAGAAAAAAATTGTAGGTTGTGCTGATTAATTGCAGTTTTAGCAGGTTTTGGGATTATTTTGGTTTAGTCTTAGGTTTTCCCTTCAATATCTTTGATTTTCTATTTTTGGGTATTTTATTATTGTTTATGTTTGTTTTATAACTGGGATCAAGGTCTTTTTAAAATGCTAATCTAATAAAAAATAGAAAAATAGATTATGTACAAATATGAAGATAACTTTAAGTCTAGTTAAATAAATATTTGCAATACAATCACTTAACATTTCAAAAATATTATCACATAGTGAAATTTTGAAATGTTGTCTCCCACTGTTGTGTTGTTCATTGTCATTGAGCCTGAGCTTGTCGTAAGGCTTTCCCACCCAAACATGATTTTCAATTGTTTGCTTCCTATCGATTTGACCACCCCTATCTTAATTGTCTCTAGGCATGCTGCTAGGATTCCCAAGCCTCTACTACAGTCTTCTATAGACTTTGGGGCGATTGAGTGCTCTTCTCCTACTACTATTGTGGGTGGTAAGAGCTATGCTCGAGATGCTAAATCTGCTTCCTCAAAGGTGAAAGCTCATCCCATTTCCTATACCAAGGCTTCCCCTATGGTTGTTTGTGGTGCAAAAGTGGTAGATAATATTGATTTCTACCAACAATATTGTCAGGTTTGTAGATTTGCTAGTTTTTGGCCATACCTTCTAGATCTTCACTATTGGGTCTTGGAGTCTTAGAAACTAGTTGTCTCGAGTGACATTGAGATCTTTCCTTGTGAAAAAGATTTTTTCATTTTTTTTTAATTTTTATATCTAAGGATGAACTAGAATTGATTTTGAGAAAGTTGTGGTTGTGGGGGAATCACTCCCTCTTAGCCAAACCCTAGACTGTCTCTTTTAACCCTCTCACAGAATTGCTTAGTGTGCATCCAATGTGTGTTCATCTTCAAAATATTTCACTTAATTTTTGGGAGAATTCTTTCTATGAGGCCATATCCAACTCTATTGGCCATTTTTTTAAGGTGGATGAGGCTACAATTGATGTGAGTCGATCTACTTGTGCCTACATTTTGGTCGACCTTGACATTTCCACATCCCTTTCAAGTGATGTGGTTCTTATTGTTGGGGATATGTTATGGACCCAATCTATGGATTTTGAAGGCTTCCCCTTCATATATAGGTGATGCTTCTGTACTGGTCATTTGGCCACTGACTATCCTCTTTCGCGACATAAGGGTGTTTCCACTTGGTGGAATGATGAAAATGCTGATAACTTAATTATTTTGGTCGCTGATGAATCTTCTTAGAATAATGTTGTTCCCCCTGGGTGTTGCTCCGACTTCCTCCTTCCTGATGGATTCACTTCCTATTGCTAGATTTGACCCCTCTAGCAACACTATGTTTTTTGTTGCTCCTAGTCCCTTTGGCAAATTTAACTCTTCTCCATTTTCTATTTCACATAATATACTCCATCTTGTAGCTGCTATGTCTCAACATCATAGGCACTCTGTTCTTGTTGAGGTTGCTTTCCTCTCTTTGGGGTCTCACTTTCTTGCGTTAGGGATCCTGCTGATAATATTTCCTAGACAATTGTTTGCCAACGAAGGAAGAATCACTTTGTAGTCTCTCACTCTTCTCCCAAAATTGTGCGTGAGCTGCCTACTTATACTTGATATGGGTCACTAGCTGTGCTGCTAGTCTGTTGTCAATGGTATGCTCTTGACCTTGTTGTTTTTTTTCCTTTTATGCCTTTGCGTTGTGGTTGTGTGAGGCTCAACACCCCTTTTTGTTTCTTTTTAATATTTAAAAATGTTTTAAAAAAATTATATAAGTGTTATAAAAAGAAAATTAGTGAATCACTAGCAGTGTTTCTTTCAGATAAGGATTCTAGGTTTTCTCCCCTTTGTTAACATAGTAAAGGCTTCAACAATCTGATATCCAAGTCATACATGTTAGTCAATTATCTATTATCTATGGTTTATAAAAAAATGATCTATAGTTTGAGTATCCATCATGTTCATAATTTTGAATTTTAATTAATATATAGATACAACAAAATGTGCATTTAGAATATTTGATAGGCAATACAACCTTTTGGAATCTCTAGCCTAGTTTCTCTTCTACCTATTAAAATTATAGACTATATTTTGTCAATAGACATATGTGATGGAAGACAAATCTCTCTATACATGCACTTATTTAAGAATCTATTGGTCCATCTATTTGATATATAGAAATATTATTTTATTGCTTTTCAATTTTATTATTTTATTGCTTTCCAATTTTCTACATGGTATTATAACACTAAGGATTGTTATGCTTGTAAATTACATGTTAAGTGAATTTTAGTTTAAAGTTGAACAAAATATTATGATTGGTGAAAGTTGCATATAAAATGAAGAATGCAAACTTAAATAGTTCATGGCCTCCAAAGATTCAAATGAAACTTGAGAGAATAATTAGATGTTGCAATAAAACAAATCGCTTTTCTAATTATTGTCACTCTAAAAATCCTTTTCTTTTGTTTATAAACTTCATAAAGCCACTGAAAATTTTATTGAAAATCAAAAGAGAGTACATAGTTCAAGTGATCCAACCAAAATGAGCCACTAAAAAGAGCACAAAAGGCCTTGATATACAAAAGCATGAAAATCTCGAAGAGCAACCACTGCTCAGGCAAGAACACTTTGACCACCATTCAATTATACAATGACAGGATATAATAAATAACTGAGATAAATTTGATTGTCTATATGGAAAAAATGCTTAAGACCAAAGATAAACTTAAAGAAGGAAACCAATTCATAAATTACCAAAATTGTGAGACTACTACGAGGATTAAAACTCCCAATTACTTGGGCTAGCTTCCAGAGGGCATTGATTGAGAATGGAAACACAGAGAGACTGAAGAGTTGATGAAGCCCCACAAAAGGAGCTAGACCTACAGAGAGAGTATTTGAAACCACAAAGTTGATTGAGTGATAAAATTCATGCAAAGTGTCATCATACTTGTGTTACAAATTACTCCTACTTTGATCACAAAAAAAAAGCTCAACATAGAAATCATTAGAAATGAGATTTAATAAATCCAGAAAATACCTAATAAAAATTCACTTGAGACAAGCACTATGCCATCCAAATCCCTATCAAGAATTGAGAGAGAAAAAATATATGGATGAATATAGACATTAGTGTTTTCCATGACCACATCATGGTCTAGTAACAAATCCATACAAATTGTAAGGAAATGATAAATCAATTTAGTGCCAAGAGTTAAAATTTCTCCACTTGCAATCATAGGGATTTTGTTTTGCATGGTTGGGATTATATTTTTATATGTTAAACAACTATAATACATTTTTTTTGACTCCCACATTCATGCACATTTTGGAAATAGACAGTTTCATTCCATGTCATCATTCTACTAATTCACCACATGACCAATTCAACTTCTTGCATGGGTAGAATGTGGAAATACTACTCCAAATATATAATTAATATTTCAACATTTATTATTGTTAGTGTTAACAAGGTTATTATCATACTAGTTAAGACTAGGTTTGACCTTTTCACACTTAATTTAAGTTTACGTAGGCTAGCCAAGTTTATTTAGGCTAGTTGAGTTAGTTGTCTCACCTCATGTGGTGTAGACATGTGTCCTCCCTTGTGGAGACACTTTGTGCATGCACACTTGCCACTTGCTCTTACACTTGTCAAGCGAGTTACAAGTGTTGCATGCTTCGAAGATGAGTCAGCCATTGTGTCCAACCATCTTACCTCCTTCTCCTTTCGTACTTATGCAAAGATTTGTTCTCATCATCATTGAGCAATCTAATCTTAATACTCTAGATTGACTTCCTTCATTTTTGCTTATTTTTTATCTCTTTAGATTATGGAAATTATGACATGGTAACAGAGCAAGTAGAGATAATTGTAAGCCTATAACATAACATAGAGTTTGAAAGTTATTTTGGTGGCTCATGTCCTATATGTGTTTTTCACCCCCGAACCCTTATCTGGGGTCTTTTCCAGCCTGGCACGTCGATCCAAACCACCTAGTTCACTCGGCCCACGCCGATATTCTTCGTGCCGACCCTATCGCTGAGTGCGGCGTCTTCTCTCCTGCTACTGATCGATCTCGTGTGGGCTGAGCTCTTAGGAAAGGTGTCGCAGCTAAAAGACCAATGTCAGAGGGGATCATAATGGGCATCATCTTTGCAGAGGGGATAGTCAGAGTCTGGAAAAATATCGATGTCAACATTTGGATGTAGTCTCACCAAAGGATCAAAATACTAGACAGAGCCTAGCATTGCCTCTGTTGTTGCAGTTTCACAAAGGTCGTCTGGTTTGAAAATCAGCCCACCTTAATTCGGTATTGAAGTTGTAAAATCTTACCTCGTTTTTGGCCAAAGCCTGCGAATAGCAGGCATGAAAAATCGGCCTTAGGGGTTTGATTTGAAAGCCTTTTAAAAGTTTTTTAATTAAACAGGCTGTGCCAATCGTATGTGTGTTCCGCATAAAGGAAAAATTGGGAAATTATTGTATATACACTTATAATGGGAAATAAATATATAGTGGCATGATCACTTTTGCTTTAAAAAAACAACATTTGGGAGTCTTTAACATCACAATATGGATCTTGTGATCCTTACTTTATGTTAGTGTATCTTGGAGCATACGTTATACATCTCTACACAGTTCGATCTTGGTTTGTCTACTTATTTCTCTTAAGCATTAAGGGTGGACTAGAATGTGTTAGTATGGTAATGCTTCACTCAATGAAGCATAATCTTCTTTTGGAAGGCATAAAATATACTTTGAAAAAAAATAAAAAAATTCAGTGTACTAGTTTGAGGCTCAAGTACTCCTCATCAAAAGTATGATCTGCAGTATGAACTTCACAAAGATTAATCAAATTTGTCTATGCTTGTCGAGTAGTGGACCATCTTTTCACTGTGTTGTAAATCTTGATCAACATATCTTGAAGATTCGACAATTTTAGAAAACACGAGTCCATCATTAGCAGAGTTTACAACTTCATTATGCTTTAGACAACTTCTTATCTTTTTTCTTGGAGGATAAATTTCTTTCCACTCGGTTTTCTATCTTTCTCTTTTTATGAGAGATTGTATTGTACATGGGTACCTAACATGGCTATTAGTCGGGACCCATTATCTTTTTTTTCACTTCTCCCTAAGTTGCACTTAAGGGATGTGTTAGTGTTAACAAGGTTATTATCAAACTAGTTAAGACGAGGTTTGACCTTTTCCCACTTAGTTTAAGTTCACTTAGGCTAGTTGAGTTAGTTGTCTCACCTCATCTGGTGTAGACATTTGTCCTGCTTTGTGGAAACGCCTTGTGTATGCACACTTGCCACTTGCTTTTACACTTGTCAAGCAAGCTACAAGTGTTGCATGCTTGGAGGGCTAGTCAGTGGTTGTATCCAACAATCTAACCTCCTTCTCCTCACCTACTTATGCAAGGATTTGTTCTCATAATAATTGAGCAATCTAATCTTAATACACTAGACTGACTTCATTCATTTTTGGCTTTTTTTTTTTTTATCTCTTATGATTCTGGAAATTATCACAATTATTTTGCATTCGACTTAAATTTATTTATACTAAATGGTCTTTTAAACACAGTAAATTCTAAATTTTATAAATTATCACAATTTTTGTGTCGATAAATAAAATATTGGTTAAAATAATTTAGACTCATTATTTAATCTTATGATAACATTAATACCATAAATTACCCAACTAAGTGAATAAGCAATATTTGTTACTATTGGGGATGGCTAAATCAAGTGTCCAAAGCCCGCCTATAATTCAAAATCACAAAGAATGAGAAATATCAAATAAATAAATTTGGACGATGCAATATTTTTATACTTTCTTGTATCCATGTTCTTTTTTTTTTATGAATAGAGGCATTTTCTATTAATATAACAAAAGAGAACAATACTCACAAAAAAGGACCAGGGGATAGAAAATCACCCCGCGAAGAGTCACAGGGCATCATGTCAGAATCAAACAACTATTCATCAAAAAAGCATATAAAGAAAGTCCTCAAGCTGCAAGAACAATAGCAAAAGAGGGAGGAGGATCTTTATTATTGGGATTACCCAAAACATTGGGCCCAGGGGTCTGGTCGGGAAGTGACCACCCATCATCTGTATCTTTTTCTTCATTCTCAATTTCTCATTCCTCCCACCTGGGAGAGATAGCAAGAGCCAAGCGGGAAATTTTGTCAAAAGTGGCAGTAGGCCACACAAGAACATTGGTCATTGGCCAAGTAGTAGTAGAAACAAGCAGAGGAGGCTAGCCAGCAGTAGAGATCCTCCTAGCAGGAGGAGAGGCAGAGCGCAGCGTTCTCAACCGCCTGGCCAAGGAACTCTGGATATGATGTCGTCCCTGGGGTGGCGTGCAGTCAGTTGAGATGGAATATGATGGCACCTGAGCCACAGTATGTAGGGCATTACCCCAATGCTAAAGTAGCTCCTACAAGTGGGCGAGCTCAAGGGCCATCTTGTTAGCTTGTACTTGAATCTGCATCATGACATTATTACATAAAGATGCCTTAGCATAAAGAGAAACATTGACATCCAGAAAGCTGTGACTAAAAATAACAGCATTATGATCTTTCCATAGAGAACATAAAATCTCCAGCCTAAAAGCATGCTGAATCTGGGTACACTGGGAAGGCATTCTAGGATAATTACCAAGGCGAACCATGTGCGAAGAGAAGGGATCAGGCTGAAATGGCATAAAAAAACTATGAATCGATCTCCAATAATTCTGGGCCCTTTGACAAAACCAAAAAATATGCATAATGGTTTCAGAGTGCCCATAAAATGGGCATTTGGGATTAGGCACACCCAGGTGTCAGAGCTGAGCTCCCAAAGGAAAATCCTGATAAAGCAGACACTAAGAAAAATGAGCAATTCTGGGTGCAATAATAGCATCCCAAATAGTGCAGAAATGCCAACTCCAGGTTTTCTGAGAAGAAGAAAGATGCCAATGATGATTGAGAGAATCAATCATAAGAAAATGAGGCACCAACCAAGAGTACCCAAGCTTGGGTTTGTAGTTGGTAAATGGCGTATCGGGATACCATTTCCAATCTTTTCACCAAGGTTTAACTGACTAAATTCCAATTTTATGTAGGAGATGCGGCAGAATAGCAAAGACAAGCAATTCAAAAGTTTGATGATCTGGATGAGTGAGCCGAAACTAAACCTGTAGATCATCCCAAGAGGGGAGACTCATGGTGGCTCTAGAAAAAAAATCCTTGGGCATTTTAATTTTGCGTTTGTGAAAATGAAGAGCACTAATTCCCTGGATTTTGGCTATAGGAAGCCCTTGTTGAGAAAAAAGAGGGGACCACCAAATGTTCTGCTGATTGAAAGAAAGCCCATCACTGAATCCATTGCCAACCGAGCGAATCCAAGGCTAGATAGCTTCCCACGCTCTCCAAATACTTTTGGAAACAAAAGTACCTTGTATTTGAACAGGGTGCTTCATAACAAGAAGGTTTTGAAACCCAATCCCCTTGCAAGCTGGCTTGTGCAGCAGGTACCTAGAAGGAATGCAATATCAGAGTAGAATTTTTTAGGTCTCATTACCTGTGAGACACCGCACAACCCATTTTGCACAAAGGGAAAGGCCTTTTTTCTGCATGTTAAGTAATCCAATCCCACCAGAGGTCTTAGGGAGACAAAAAAAATCCCAAGAAACTCTGTGAAATCCATGGTGATCAACGCTAGAGGCCCAAAGAAAATCCCTCAGCAACTTCTTGAGCTTCTTGTAAGATGTTTTTGAAGGAGCCCAACAAGAATAGTAGTAAACATGCGTAGCAGCCAAGACCTTGGAGTAGATCTGAAACTTCCAAGCGAAAGAGAGAGGCTTGGTAATTCAATAGGTAAGCTTCTTTTCAATTTTAGCTAACACAACATTCCATAATTTTTTAGAAGAGGATTGGAAAGCAAAGAGAATGCCAAGGAAATGAAAAATTTCCCCATGTTGAATCCTTGACCATCCAAACTGAGAAAACCAGGGCGGATTAGGAAGGTAAGACTTTCTGTAACACAAGGTTTTATGCCACTGGATGGATGAACCAGAGGCTAGGAATAAAGTGTCTAAACACTGCAAGGCTGCCTTGATATTATCTTCATCCTCTACAAGAGTGAGAAAGGAATCATTGGCAAAATGGCCATTAACTAATTGCCAGGTAGAATCAGGTAAAGCAATCCCACAAACACGGCCCAGAGAAATGGAATGAGGCCTAAAATAGCTAAAGCCTTTGTCTACTAGAAAATATAAGGAAGGAGCTAAAGGATAGCCTTGCCGAATGGATCTGAAGATCCCAAAGGTAGAAGATTGTCTTCCATTAATGGTGATGCAAGCAGAGGCATCCCAAAAAAGCATATGCACATATTAAAGAAATTTGGGGCCAAAACCAAGAGCATGAAACATAGCAATAATAAAAGGTCATTTAATGCGGTCATAAGCTTTAGAAAAATAAATTTTAAGAAAAAGGGTTTTCTATTGAGACTTACGAGCCCATTCCATACCTTCCCAAACCACTATGATATTATCAAGAATAAATATTGATTTGATAAATCCAGTTTTCTCTGGCCAAACAACTTGAGGCAGGATGAGATGAATCTTGAGAACCAAAGCCTTGGAAATGATCTTATATGAGACATTGAGTAAGGTAATAGGCCACCAGTTGCAAATATCCTAAGGTTCCCCATACTTGGGAATGAATTTAATTTTGCCTTTGTCGATAATGTCCCCCAGAGACAAAGATTGATAAGCTTCGAGGTACACATGATTTAAATAAGGACCAATGGCATCCCAAAGTGTTTTATAAAATTCATAGGGAAAGCCATCACAACTTGGGGCTTTATCATCAGCCATAGTGAAGCCTGCTTCACGAAGATCCTACAGGGTAAGAAGCTGATTACAGAAATCTCACTGAGTAGGAGAAACACATTGAGGCACAAAAACAATGCAACCATCAAGAGCTTGATTTTTGGTAGGAGAAGATCCCTGAGTGGCAAAAACTTGTTCTTAATGACAAACAAAGGCCTACAGAATATTAGGAAGCTCTGTGAGGAGAGATTTACCTTCTTTAATCCTGGTCATGCCCACATTGGTGTGACGGGTGTAGAGAGAAGAAAAAAATTCTTTAGAGGCTTGATCTCTGACCTTTATCCAGTGTAACCGAGCTTTGATCTGAGAACCTCGAGTAACATAATTGTCTGTAACTTGCTTCTACTGACGCAGCTGGGCAAGGTGAAGTTGTAAGCCTTGATTGAAAGGATCAATGGCTAAGGCCTCTGTGACAGCACAAAGAAATTTGGTGTTGACATCATAGGATCTACGGTGGTAGATGAAAATTTGTCTACCATAAATGTCCAGAAAGCTTGTCATATGCCAAATGACATAATTCCACCATTGAATCCAGCTAGATGATTGTGATGGCCGAGGCTCAAGGCTCCAAACCTGATGAATGTGGGCCACCATGGAAGCATGGCTAAGAACAATAGTATTAAAAAAGAACTGAGTAGTGGGAGGTTGAGACTTATATGTTTTCCAAACAATATTAAATTAAATGGGGAAGTGATTTGACAAGGTCACATCAACAAGAGGAGTAACTAGCAAGGCTTTCTTTTCAGAAAAAGAGAAAAAAGATTGAGCCAAAATCATGGCGCGACCAAGCCATTTAGGAATTCTATCAGAAGAGGCTCTAAAATTAGACCATGTGTGCCAAACTCCATTAGGTTAGTGACGACCAATATTGGGATCAAAAAGGCCCAATTTATTAGACATGTAATACCAGGCATTCCGTTCACCAGCTATCCAACGAAAAGGAAAAATTTCATCTTTGTCAAAAGCCACTTCAACCATATTAAAGTCACCACAAAAAAGCCAAGTTGCAGGTGGCAAAGAATCCGCAAGCCAACACCAAAGGTGAGTTCTCTCAACAACATCATTGGGAGCATAAATATTAGCTATGCCAAGAGAATGATTCTCAATAATGAAAGTGGCCCACACAGAACTTTGCATGGGATCGTAACCATAATTGATTAAAAAAGAATGCCAACAAGGATAAAGGAGAGTAACAACTCCACCTTGACTAGCTTTGTGCAAAGAACAACGGGCAAGGCTCTTAGGCTAAATAACCTTGCAGGCAGCATCAAGTAAAAAATTGGTAATTTTAACTTCCTGGGGGCATAACACATCTAGATGAATAACACGACAATGTACATCCCTAAAAAAATACTTTCTAGGCAGGTCTTTCAGACCCCTAACATTCCATGAGATGTACTTCATGAGAAAACAGTGTCATCCATACCATCACCATCCCCAAGGGAAGAAAAACTATTCAACAAATAAGCTCAAGAGAAATCATGCCCAGGAGACTCTATGGAAATATTCTTGCATTTTTCTGAAATGCCCTCCAGCGCAACCTAGGATACCCTTCAGGGCCGCGAGAGTAGTAGAAACTGGGTGGTGTGGAAATCGTAGAAGTTTCCTGAGGTGTGTGAACCCAAGGAGGGATGGTACCAGAATCAAAAGTCTTTGTCCTTTGTTGGCTAGGGTTTTAAATGGGAGCATTAATATCAACATGAGAAGCAGCTCAAGCCACTCTAGGAGGAGGTTGCAGCTACGAAGTGGAAGCCAAAGTGGCACTTTGACCTTCTTGTTCTTGCAGCCAACAGTTACCCAGTCATCTTTCTTGGTGTCCTCTTTTTTACCTGGCTCAGTAGACCATAAACCAGAATTCTTAGAAGGGGCTTTGGGATGAGGAACTGCCAAAGGGCAGTCCTTGATCTTTTGTTCTGCGGATTGACAATGATAACAAGTCTTGAGAAGGTTAAAGTAAAGCACCTTCTCAAAGAAGATGGTTTCACCAACCTGGATCTCAACAAACTCTTTAAGGTCTCTAGAAAGGTCAACCTCAATACAAAGCCCCTTTTGAGGATGAGGATTGAGAAAATGGTCATGCTCACTACAAATAACCCTACCTAACGTTTGTGCAATGGCATGCATGAAAGGCTAACAAGGTAGAGGGAGACCAAGGAACTCAACCCACACAGGAACTTTTAGTTTCTTGTCGTCAGAGATAGAAAAGTCTTGAGACCGGTGTTGGAAAACTAAAAGGGAAGCCGTAATATTTTAGGGTCCTTTGGCAAAAATAGCATCCACATGAGTGGGATTGGAAAAGAGAAACAAAAAATCCTTTGGTGAGACTCGAAATGCCATCCAAACGGATTCCATGGGGAGTTTAGGATTTCACAACCCAATCCTTAATCATATTTTTAGGAGGGTTGTGACCCAAAAAGTAACCAATAAGAGTATGCGTTTCAAGCCAAGAACATGCATCATGAAACTCATGAATAGGCAAAACAATATCAGGCTGAGACATACCTCGTGAAAGACTTTGGGCACAAACTTGCGAGGTCTCTTGCTTGGAGGCACCATTATCCATCACCAAAACAACACCAGCATCAATTGCTGGGCTAGTAGTGGCTGGGGAAATAAATACAAAATAAATTCCTACAGTAAATGCGGTTTGAAAGGATAGGAAGGCTCAGAATAGCGACGCAACTCTAAACCCTAGCAGAGAAAAAAAACCAATTTCCACATTTTTTTTTTTTTTTAATTCACCTTTCTTTGAAAATTCTAATAATCTCTTCCTTTCTTCTCCCCTCCCCTCTTTCTTCCTCTCATAAAATTCATTCACTCTAATATGAACCCAACCAAAGTTCACCTTCCCATTCTACTTTGATTTATCCTAACTTGGTCAAACAAATCAACATTGACAAAATTCATCTTCAGTGTAATATAAAACCAACCAAAGTTCATCCTCCCAATCTAATTTGAATTATTGTGAACTTGTACAAACAAATCAACATTAACAGTGTCATAGAACTTAAAGAATTTCATTTTCTTTTCCATACCTATTCCTTTTTCTCTTTCCTATTTAATTTTTGTATACCAACAACATCTTGTTATGCTCATCCCTAACATATTTTTGCACCACTTAATATCTTCTCTACTACTACTGACTATCTCTTTTTTGTTTTTCACATGTTTCCAATATAGCCATGTCTTTTATATGAAAAATACCATCATTAAACAATTCATAAAATACATTTTTTATCATCCTTACAATCTTTATTATAAGCATCCTTATCGTCTTTATCTTAGCTTTTTATATGTAAATAATTTTAACAAATCTATTCATTTTAAATTAAATTTTTATGTTTAAATTGTAAGTATTTTACCAATATTAAAATGATATGGATAAGGGTAGCTTTAAAAAAAAAAAGGTAATTTAAAAGTCTTCTAAAAAAAAGTAATAAATAGTCATGAATAGGAACATCCTTTAAAAAATAAATTGTTTCTACATCCACTTTCTATTCTATTGTAAAACACATCTAAACATAATTAATTTGTATGTAAGATTTATATCAAATTATAATTACTTATTGAACAAACAAAAAATCTATTTATATATATTTTTAAAATCATTTCAACAATCTATTAAACTATTTGAGAAGAACCTTCAACAAAACTGCCACATTGGATTTAGCTTTCATGAAATGAAAATGAAAGAAAGGAAGGAAAGGACATTGAATTTAGCTTTAATGAAATGAAAATGGAAGAAAGGAAGGAAAGGAAAGCCTGTCACCCAAAGAACAAGATTAAACTGTATTAGCATGGGCCAAACTACACTCAAGTTCAGCCCATCATGTTCAATAATATTTGATTGATTACCTATCCCCCACGCAAATGACTTTACACCAAAAACATTGTTAGGTCCATTTGTTTTTCAACATGCTTAACTTGCTGCCCACTTCAGTAACAAATTGAATATTCAACTTCAAACTTTTTGGTAAATATGATGTCATACTATTTCATAGCATGCCTGTAATACAATCCATTCAGCTCATTTCTCTATTACTAAAACTCCATGATTTGTTTAAATCACGCAGTCACACAATGAATTAATTAGACTAAAGTTCATTACGAATTTGCTGAGTAGTTTCCTAAATCCAAACGCATCTGATACGTTGAAAATTCTTAAATTTTTTAAGATGAACTTATCATTTTCTTCCTTGAGTTTTGGCATCATATTCTTTTGAAATAAAAGAGGGGTGAAAATTTATTTAAGCAGGAAGAACTACAGTCAGAAGGCGTCAAACAACCCTATCAAGATCCACTAAATGATCTAACTGATGAGATAGGCCCGGAGGTAATTGAACCATATTTACAACGTTCCAAGCAAACATATGATTGTTTGATGTCGAATGTGGACCTCTCTATTCAACACAAACGCAACATAGTCATTACACAATCAAAGAATTTACAAAGACAAACATGGATTGTTTGCTCTGCAAATGTGATTGAAGCGGCCTGTTGCCTCCTAATTTGGTGTGATTGCTGCAGTTTACCCTCAGAACGAGAGCCAACAACCTGACCATCTCTAATACGGAGGATTTTATAGTGCAAGTATGTGAAGAAGAGCCATCAATTGTGAGAAATATGCATCTAGATATG
>MU224413.1:3241865-3273055 GCA_018584345.1 Thuja plicata
ATAACCTTTCAATTCCTTTTATGTATATTAGCCAAAGAGGGTGGATTTGATTTAATTAAAAGCACTTAGGACTTTAGGATTAAATCAATTAATCATAGGGATTTTAGCTAATAATCATTTGAGATTTGGAAATTAAGTGTAATGTCAGATTTATGCAAATTTGGGTTTTCTGCATTTGAAACTCAGTCAATTAAAGTCAATTAGGAGAAGAATTTGCCTAGTACAATAGGACTTCGAAGATAAGAAAATGCACCAAAATTGATTAGGTTGTTAGGTGCCAATTTTGGGGTGTTACAATAATTAGAAGCCCATTTGACTAAACAATCAGCAACACCATTCCACTCTCTGAAAATATTCTTAAATTCTAAAGATTTAGACATTATTTAAAATAGTTTTTGGTGAAGATCTAATGTTAGGAATCATATTCTTAAACTCTAAAGATTTAGACATTATTGACAATGGTTTTTGGTGAAGATCTAATGTTAGCCGATAGGAAAGGTACATGTACCGATCAAGTCAAGATCTGTAAAGTACTTGTCTCTAAGCACTATGTTGTTTTGCTAACTCTCCAAACACTTTCTTGATAACATTGTATTTCCACTTCTAATAGATTTCATAACACTTTACCATGCTCATATAAATCGCAGAACACAAGATTAAAAAATATGGAATATAAGTAAATTATGCAAAAGAGTTATACAGGCATATTCAGAGAACACAATTAAGTGAGAAACTTAAGAAGAGGGGAAAATTCTAGCAATAGTGGGCATTTATCTCCTCATTGCAATAGCAACAGTTCAATAAAGATGGATACAGAACTTTTAGGCAAAATGGGGGTCTAACAATAATTCAACACCTATAACATGCTTCTATACCTTGAAAACCTTTACTCATGCACTCTTATAATAACAAATCAAGAATAAAGAATATAGAATGTATGTAAATCCAACCACTAAAATCGAATATCAAATGTCAAAAAAATGTTTTGAAATGAAGAAACCTTTCAAAATTTAGTCTTCTTTATAATGTGATGAAATTATTCTTTGTTTTAAATAGGTGATTTAAAATTGTTTTGATAATTTTAAATTTGTTTTGAAAAAGAGGAAATAATTTTTCAACATATTGGTTTTCAAATATTTAAGATAATTTCAAATTTATTGCTTATAGAAACTTACAAATTTGTGAAACTTTTATTTTATTTTGTTATGCATACATTGTTCCTAGCGATCTTTGTAAATCTTTTGACCATCACAAATATACTTCACATAATAGTATATGCTTTCTAGTTTAATCAAATTAACCAAACTCATACATATAAGGATTCTAGGCATCTTATTTCTTGAAACAGGTAACTTGGATGCTATAATCCAACAACTTGGACCTACTTTTGAGATCAAAACTCTTAGTTAGGGAGGTTTTCATTCTCCAAAAATTCAAAGGATAAACAAATAAGGGAATTATTCATCATATCATCCTTGACATACCATTTTACTTTATTTGACCATCATCCTTTTTATCCCACTAGCCATGTTTCATGCTTGTCTCTTCTCATTATCGTCACCTTTTCTATAAATATGTCACCATACAATTACACTTGTCCATTAGGAGCCAAATCATCCATGGAATATGACATTAACTCTTCTTTTCTTTAATGCTAAGTTTGAAAATGTTGAAGATAGGAAAATTATTGTGTGATAGTTGTTTTACTTGGGAGGAGCATTTTCCCTTGATGGAAAAACCTTGGCATCAGGATTTTGATCCTCTTACTAAGACCTTTAATAAAATACCCTTATGGGTGAGGTTTATGAATCTTCCCCTTCATTTGTGGCTGGATTCTATTTTGAAAGAGGTAGGGGAGGCTATTGGGGATTTCCAGATGATCGATGTGGTTAGCTGTAACATTTTTCATCTGACCTATGCTCGTATCCTAGTGGAGGTTTATATCTCTAAGGGTCTCCCTAAGAAGATTACTCTGGCTTCCCCTTTGGGCTCTTGGATTCAGAATCTAGATTATGAGGGAATCTCATTCAAATGCAGGAAATGCCACATGATTGGTCATTTTGCTTCTTGGTGTTTATCTGATAAGGTTAAATCAAAGAAAATGCCTTCTTAGTGGTTAGGGGCTTCTGACCACCATTACACAGTTTGTAAATCTAAGGATGGGGGTTTGGCTGCTTGCTCCTATCAGGATGATCATGCTAAGGATGATCCTACTGATGTTGCTTCGGAGGTTCAGACTGGTGGAGGCGAAAAGTACGGAGTTGTGTCACGTTTGAGGACCATTTTGGTCATTTCAGCCGAAACATGTCTGATCATACATACGTGGCACACACGTAGCCATGTGGCATCGATGTGGCAGCGGGGTTCCGACAGAAACTAGTTCGGTTGAACCAAGTCCGGCCGAACTAGTTTTGGCTGGAACACACAAAAACTATATATACCCCAAAATTTGGTTAGAGTGGCTCATTTACACTGAGCGCCTTCCAAGATTTGCAGAGCGAAATAGGGGTACTTCAGACGAAAATAGGAAGGAATTTTTTTATTTATATTTTTAAATATTTTTTTAATGTTTTTCAGTTTTGTTATGTTAAATTAATGTAGTTGTACTATTATTTGATTTTTTTGTTTTAATTTTTTAATTTTTTATTTTAGAAAATATAAAATATTGTTTAATGTAGATTTAAATTTATTTTTTAGTTAGAATCATATGTTAGTTAGTTAGTTAGTTAGTTAATTAATTTAGTTTTATTACATGTTTTAAAACATTAAAAAAATGTTACAAAACATTAGGAAACTATTACAAAACATTAGGAAAATGTTATTTAGTTAATTAATCTAGTTTTATTACATATGTTTCAAAACATTAAGAAAATGTTACAAAATAGTAGGAAAATGGTACAAAACATTAGGAAAATGTTGCTTAGGAAAACATAAACTCTAACAAATGAACCCTAACATGAAACCGAAACATAAATCAACATAAACTCTAACATCAACCCTAACATGAAACCTTAACCATATTGGACCCTAACATGAAACCGTAACTAACATGAACCCTAACATGAACCCTAACAAAACCTTAGGAAAATGTTACAAAATATTAAGAAAATATTACAAGACATTAGAAAACATTCTAGTATTACAAAGTTCATATTAAACATAATATTTGCGCGTACCCTAACATGTGAAACCCTAATATGTAACCAACATCAAACCCTAAGATGAAATTGAAACATAAATTTTAACAAACCTTAACATGAACCGTAAAATGAAACCCTGACCATATTGATCCCTAACATGAAACCTTGACCACATTGATCCCTAACATGAAAGCTAACATGAAACCCACACATGAAGCTGAAACATATAAATCAACATAAACCTTAACGTGCTACATTAAAGTTTTCTTTTGAAAATACATGTATTTGTGTTTTCTTTTATCTATTTTATCTATCATGACATGGCATTAGCTAGAAACTAACATGAAATTGGAACATTAACCAACATAAAACCTAACATGCTAAACAAACATATATATGAACCCTAACCATGTAAAAATAATTTAATAAAGTAGATCCCTAAACCCAATTGAGAAATAAACCATAACATATTCAACCAACATGAACCGTAACCTTCAACTAGAACACGTACTAGAAACCAATATAAACCCTAAAATGTTAAACCAACACATGAACCCTAACATGAAAACAACATGTGAAACTGGAACATGAGCAAACATAAATCTCAGAACACTAGAAACCAACATGAATAGGCTAACCACGAACAAATTAACCCTAAACATAATTGAGAAATAAATCAAGTTGATCCCTAAACCTAAACATTCAACATTAATCTACATTCAACTAGACTAGTCAACCAAGTTTTGCACAAGTATATGTATGTAGATATGATTTTACATCATTTGTTTTCAAGTGTATATGCATTCAAGTGTTTTCAATTTTATTTATTTGTAATGTACGTGTATCATCTTAAAATGGAAGCACTTCCATGTTAAGAAATTTTATCCCTCCTTAGGGGATGTTTTTAACCTCCATCATATAATCCTCCCATTTCTGCATCATCCCCTACTTCTGTGCCTGATTAGGACCCTAATTGGGCCTCTCTGGGCACCTTCTACCCCACCTGGCATGTTTTCCAGGGGTTCTAACCCCCTGGGTCAAGGTTGACCTTGACCTTGACCTAGGTCAGGGTTGACCTCAACCTTGATCCTGACAAGGGTCCCCCTTTTGAAATTGGAAGCCTGTCGGCTACCGGGGATCATCCAAAATTCAATTTTCCCACTTTCGGGTCAACTGTGTCAGGTTCTGAAGCGTTGATTCCTAAATTATATTTAATATAGGTCCTCTTGTAGGGGCGTGTAGGGTCTAATTGGAATTTTATTCTCCTATGTCAACTTCTTTAGAAGATTGTTCCCTAGTTTCATATAAAAGGAAGCCTTTCTCTCTCATTTTCTCTAAGTCTTCTAAGTGCAAAAAGCTCTAACCATAATCAAGTAACAAGCACAAAGGAAACTAAGCATTCAAAGGACATTCAAGAATCCATTATTCTACATGTTTTCAAGCTCTCAAGGTGTTCAAGTCTTCCTCTCAAGCATTCAAGCTCTCCATTGAAGATCAAGGATTCAAGCTTTCAAGCCTTTGAAGGGATTTGGTTCAAGCATTCAAGATTCATCATTCAAACCCTAGATCTAGCCATCATGATGGTGTGATCTTCCTCCAAGATCCTTTGTGCATCCTCAAGACTCTTTCAACATTTCTTCAATGTGGATTCCAAGCATACAATCATGGAGGTTTATGGTTTCTATTGAGTCCAAGCTTTCATATTTACATACTTACTTACATTTGAATTACAATTGCATATCCATTGAATATCATAGCTTCATTCTTAGATTGAATTCTACTACTTGATAATATTCTATACTTTATTAATTTCAAGGTTAATTCTTAAATTGGGGTTTGACTAAGGCAAACCCCTCCCCCCAACAAACAAATCTCTTTTTCTTGTAGGTACAGGTTCAGGACTATAGATTTGGACTCAGATCTGGATACCCTTTTCAGCTTTTTGTCGGGCTCTGTGAACAGATTCTCTGTTGGACCTATGCAGGTCAGGGTCGACATTATTGGGTCAGGGTTGACATTTATGGGTCAAGATTGACCTTTTTCATAAGATGACATCAGATCATAAAAATATTTCTGGGTTTTGTTCATCTCTGCGTCCAGTTCTGAATCATACTTCAGTTTTCCAGAAACAAAGTACAGACCTTACAAATAGCATTCTTTGATCTGCATTATTTTAAGGTTGGTTCTTCCTCCTATCCTTTTCAATTACTATAATAAATAATATTTACTTAATAATTAAGATAATTTAATATCCTTCTTGTTATTCTCTTTTCCAAATAGTTGATTCATTTGTGCATTAGCCCTTCCTTTGGGTTGATCAACTTGGATCTTCCATTTGTGCATTTGGGAATAGAAGAGGAGTATTTTATCTTCTCCCTAATCACAATTGCAATATACAATCAATACAATTCAATTTAAATGTAAAGGTTAGGGAAATACAGAATCAAACCCTAATAAAACTAAATAAACACTAAAGAAAGAAGATTTTTCTTCCTTTACATTTTGGTGAACCCGCGATAGACAACTCCTTCTCTTTGGTGTTAGATTTACATCTTAGATTAGAATTCGCATTTATACAAAAATAAAAAATAAAATTCTTAAATACTCATAAAATACAAAACCACTTCTTGCATTTTCATTATGAAGTTCTTTTGGTGTGTGGCTATTTTTCTCATTATGCTTCTTTTAGCATCTCTTTATAGTATTTATGATGTCTATGAGAGTATCATCCATTTTATCATGTTTTCTAATCTTCATGTTTCGCTTGCTTATGCCATTATGAGATTGACCAATACTAGTCTCCCTACTTTTAAAACTTCTATTAGGGATGTGTGTAATGGACTCATTACTCTTTTGGATTATGTGAAGAATTTGGTGGATGATACCCCTTTCCCTAATCTTCCTAATCCTAATCTTAACCTTCCTAATCCAATTATTCCTAATAACCCCACTCCTATTCTTCCATCCTCCATCCCTAGTTCTTCTCATACTTTTGTTAAGGCTCAAACTATGGTACAAGATGAGGATGTGCAAGAATTTCTAGATTTACCTTCTCCTTCTTATCTTGTCCATGATGATATTAAAGAGAAATCCAAAGAAACTTCTCCTAAAACTATTGTTCCACCTTACACGACATTCTCTCATGAGAAACATAATAAATCATCTCCCATAGAAACTTTGCAAGATAGATACACTACCGGATACACTATGGTTGATAAACAAGGTTATAAGGGTTTAGGGCTTGGTGTTAATGAAAATGGCATTAAAAACCTGATTCATGTGTCTCCTAAACAAAATATGCATGGTATAGGCTTCTCGCCTTCTCAATTTGAGGTCGTTGATCTTAACTATCATCCTCCTCTTCATATTCTTCTTCCAACACCTAGCTTAGATCACCTTGATACTCCTCAAGATGTGGCTAAAAAGGTGTATGTCTAGTTAATGAATTCCAAGAAAGAAATATTCAAACCCATTCCGAGAAACGCTCTCTCTAAATATAAATGTCCTTTTCATTATAGTAATAAATATTTACTTGCTGACTGCGTGCATTTCAAGCTATATGTTAGAGAAAGAGCTGCTTTGGAAATTATATCTCATTCCTGTGCAGTATTACAATTTCTTCATAATTTTGATATAGGGCATTCCCCTAATTCTTCTACAATTTAGATTGCATTTCTCCTCTTTTCTATTCACTGGGGGGCAAGAGGTATCTTATTCCAGACTTCTAGGATCCATTCTACTCTTAGCATATTGTTTGTGTTGAGTTTAATTGGTTATCCTTTCTATATTCTATCCCTATAAATCATTCATGATATCTTTTCTAAAACATTTGTTTTGTAAGGATATCTCTTTGTTACAAAATCTCTTGATATAAATTGATATATCCCTTGCCTACACACTTGGGGGGCAAGGTATGTTCTTTCTTCTTCTATCTAAGGAGTTACTTTCCTTAGCTTAGTAGTGTGTGTTTATCTTACAACATTATTTCTTCATAAAGATTTGTGTTTTGACTATTGATACCCTCTTAGATGAGAGGTGATTGTCCTAGGTCATCACCTCTTCTTTATTTTGTAAACTATGTTTTTGATAAACTCTTTCTATTGCTTTGGGTTAGAGTTTGATTCCTTCATGCAAGGATTCCTCTTCCTCTTGATTAGAGGGGGCTTTTTGATTGAATCTTTGTTCCCTCTTTTCTTTAGAAGATGACATTTTATCCTAAGCACTCCTCTATGGTGAGGGTCTTGTTGATGAGATCTCTTCCCTCTTGAGGATCCTTCTTTCCATAAGTGACATATTCATTTCATGATTATCTATGTTCTTGGATGTAAGGGTCAAGGCTCTTCTCTAAGAATATGGTATACATTCTTGTTAAGATGGATATCTCCTTACCTTGTGAAGTAGGTATTCTCTTTTCTCTTCCTTATCCTACCTAGTGGGTAATCATGATAAGGAGGGGGGCATATATAGGGTCTCCCTTGTACTATATTTTTACATTTTGTAGTATGCTAAATCCTTGGAAGGTAACACACATAAGTTGCTAAATCCTAAAGAGACACACATTTTTACTTTTATGTTTTCTAAATCCTTAGAAGGTAACACACATAACTTGCTAAATCCTGAAGATACACACATATTTGGGTGATCCCACAAAACTGTGTCCCACTTTTTGGCCAACTTTGACACTGAAATGAACATTCTAAAAAAAAACTTCGCTTTCAGACATCTATTGTCATAAAACCATTAAGAATTTGAAGATGAAGTAAACTAGTGAATTTTAACATTTTGTTTCTAGTTTATGAATATATTTTTAAAAAAAAAATTGGAATTTATTTGAATCCATTTTTCCTTCTCCTTCAAAAATTATTTTTGTTAAAAATCAAGATTTTTCAGGAGTGACACTCACTTTGATCAACATAAATTTTTTTCTAAAACTGATAAGAACATAATTATTTTGAATTTAGGTTTTTAACACAAATATCTAGAGAATCCATTTGGTTTCATTCAATTTTGTTGAATATTTAATAGTTTATTGAGTTATGAAGTGACATTAATTATAATTTGGACATAGGTTCACTTTGATCGCTCTAAATCTATCTCTATTTATCAAAATTAATTTATTCTTTTTTTGATAGAAAGGTAACATAAATACCTATTTCCTAGATATTTTTCATAATTTTTTTCCCCTAATTTACTATTTTACCAGAAGCATTGAACAGAGAAGTCGCTAAATGGTCAGACAACCTCTGTTTAGTAAAACTTAAAAAGAAAAGTCTTAATAAACTCAATATATATATAACTCATAATCATTTGAAAGCTTTCTCGGAGTACAATCATCCTGTATTTGGGTTTTTCAAATGAATTTATTTGATCCCACCAAAAGTTAATGTTAAAGTGATTTTTTGTCAGTATTTTGATGGGTTCAAAGGAGACTCGATTGTAGGTGTGAGTGAGGAGTAGAGGGATTATACCAAAGTGATTTTGATCCAAGAGGCTTTTATCTAGCCATTTTGAATTTACTCCTTCAAATAGGACCTCTCAAGGCTTAAATCATCATATTTTCTTAAAAATGTGGAATTTCAGCAAAAATCAGGATGTTCAAAAAAGTGGGACACACTATTGTGGGATCACCCATTTACTTTTATGTTTGCTAAATCCTTGGAAGGTAACACACATAAGTTGCTAAATCTTGAAGAGATATGCACCCTTTTTATTTTCCATAGTGATACAAGAATGTGGATCTATGAATATTTTCAAAATCTGTCAGAAGACGCATTTACAATTACAAGCACAGTTTATGGGTGAACCTATTTGGGCTCTCCCTCCTTAGTGATTGATAGTAAGGTGGGCATCTTACTAGGTGAGGTAATCACTTTCTCTTCTCTCTTTCACTTTCATGCTAGTAGGATTAGATCATAAAGCTATGTTATCTATGGTGTTGTTCTTGTCTTACTTATGTAGTCATGTATGTTTTCTATGATTGATTTCTCTTTAATTTCATATCTTTATGAATGTATGTTGAGTTAGAATCCTTAGTCTAGGGGCTCATGTCCCTGACTTAGTGATATTTTCCCTCATTGCAATCCACAAAGATCTTTTTCTTCTAACTTTACTGTGAGCATGTTTGATTTCCATACTCTCGCTAAAGTGGGGGCTTAATGTATCATCTTAAAATAGAAGCACTTCCATGTTAATAACATTTATCCCTTCTTAGGGGATGTTTTTGACCTCCATAATATCATCCTCCCATTTCTGCATCATCCCCTGCTTATGTGCCTAATTAGGACCCTAATTGGGCCTCTTCGGGCCCCTTCTACCCCACTTGGCATGTTTTCCAAGGGTTTTGAACCCCTGGGTCAAAATCGACCTCAACCTTGACCCTGACTAGGGTCCTGCTTTTGAATCTGGAAGCTTGTTGGTTGTCGGGGATCATCCAAAATTCAATTTTCCCGCTTCTGGGTCGGCTATTTCGGGTTCCAAAGCATTGATTCCTTAAAATATTTAATATAGTTCATCTTCTAGAGGCATGTGTCTAATTGGAATTTAATTCTCCTATGTCAGCCTCTTTAGAAGATTGTGCCCTAGTCTCATATAAAAGGAAGCCTTTCTCTCTCATTTTCTCTAAGTCTTCTAAGTACAAAAAGCTTTAACCATAATCAAGTAACAAGTGCTAAGGCAACTAAGCACTCAAAGGACATTAAAGCATCTATTATTCTACATGTTTTCAAACTCTCAAGGTGTTAAAGTCTTCCTCTCAAGCATTCAAGTTCTCCATTGAAGATCAAGGATTCAAGCTTTCAAGCCTTTGAAGGGATTTGGTTCAAGCATTCAAGATTCATCATTCAAACCCTAGATCTAGCTATCATGATGGTGTGATCTTCCTTCAAGATCCTTTGTGCATCCTCAAGAATCTTTCAACATTTCTTCAAGGTGGATTCCAAGCATACAATCATGGAGGTTTATGGTTTCTATTGAGTCCAAGCTTTCATATTTACATACTTACTTACATTTGAATTATAATTGCATATCCATTGAATATCATACCTTCATTCTTAGATTCAATTCTACTACTTGCTAGCATTCTATACTTTATTGATTTCAAGGTTAATTCCTAAATTGGGGTTTGACTAAGGCAAACCCATCCCCTCCAATAAACAAATCTCTTTTTCATGCAGGTACAGGTTCAGGACTGTAGATTTGGACTAAGACCTGATACCCTTTTTGGCTTTCTATTTGGCCCCGTGAACAGATTCTCTGTCGGACCTGTGCAGGTCAGGGTTGACATTATTGGGTCAGGATTGACATTTATGGGTCAAGGTAGACCTTTTTCATAAGATGACATCAGATCGAAAAAATACTTTTGGGTTTTGTTTGTCTCTGCATTCCAGTTCTGAATCATACTTCAATTTTTCAAAAAATAGAGTACAAACCTCAGAAAACAACATTCTTTGATCTGCATTATTTTAAGGTTGGTTCTTCCTCCTATCCTTTTCAATTACTATAATAAATGATATTTATATAATAATTAATAGAATTTAAGATCCTTCTTGTTATTCTCTTTTCCAAATAGTTGATTCATTTGTGCATTAGCCCTTCCTTTGGGTTGATCAACTTGGATCTTTCATTTGTACATTTGGGAATAGAAGAGGAGCATCTTATCTTCTCCCTAATCACAATTGCAATATACAATCAACACAATTCAATTTAAATGTAAAGGTTAGGGAAATACACATTCAAACCCTAATAAAACTAAATAAACACTAAAGAAAGAAGATTTTTCTTCCTTTACAATATGTGTTTAAAAATATATATTTATTTAAATTAGAATTGGACCATGTACATGTGCAGAGATCTAGACATATATTCTTCTTTATACTTTCGGGAATCTATATCTATTTTTTCTATCACATGGTATCAGGTAGAGGGCCTTCACCTATAGATCCAAGAGATGCTAGTGTATAGGGGGGTGATAGCACCCACTCTTCTCATAGATATGCCAACTCTAGAGAGGACAAACAGAAGTTATTCACGAGTACTATAGCTCATTTGAGATGAGATAATGAGGTTTTTGATGAAAGGGTCTAGTCATCCACCCTCGCTTATAGGGAAAGGATGAAGATTATTAGAGAGGACCTCATTTGCATGATTGAAATAGTTCAATCATACAACCCATATGATAGTTTATCTATTGATACATTCTATGATTCTCTCTCACGGCATTACTGGCACTGTGAAGTATAGATAGGTTGACTCGGAGGTCTCCATTGCTTAGGTGAAGACTATGTTCTCTTTTTATCAAGATAGAGCCCAAGTTAGAGGTTATATGACCACTCGATGTGAGGATGACCTTGTTGTACCATTTATTTATCCTCAATGGTTGGATTCTCATCATAGGTAGCCCCAGAAGGATGAGGTTCCATTATATTTCTGCAAGCAATTATTTACAGAATTTTATTTGCATCATGAGGTTGATTACACAGATTTTCCCGGTCATGCTAGACAGGGGAAGGGGATATTATTAGACAGATTCAAGGGGCCTAATGCCCCAGTGCCCACTAATAAGCGAGCAAAGGTGAGTCCAAACCTTTTGGTCGTACCAAAAGTTTTGGAAGGGACACGTGCAGGACAGATGATACCTAATGACCAGATCAGGTCAAATGTATATTCTAGTATCGTGAGTATCATGACATAGGTACATGAGATGTCATCTGATCATATAGATAGATACATATTGTGCTCCCATTTTGGAGTTCCTCCACCTACACAGGATGCATCTTCTACTGCTGATCCATACCAGATAGTAGATATACCATCTCCCTTAGAGGTTGTAGCTATAATAGAGATGGACCAGTTGCATACTATGGCCACATGTTTATCCAGTGATTTAATTTGTGCATATTAGGCATTATGGTTTATCGGTGGGGTTCCTCTTAGGGATGTCCCATCATTTTTCCACACCATTCTTAGCAGATCTACTGGTGCACAAAGATAGGATGATATTCCTGTACCACCTACAGCTCCTCAGCAGACTATATTTGACGAGTCTACACATGCCACTTCATCACGTCTAGTTCATCAAATTTTTACCAGCTTGCTTATAGATGAGCAAATTGATCCCTCACAAGTGTCCTTACATGAGCAGGTGGATCCTGGTGATGTGTCCTTACATGATTCATAGTTGAGCAATATTGGGAGAGCATTACACACTGCTACGGTATATATTTATTTAAATTACGATGTATTTAAAAAACTTACACATGTACATGTATAAATAATTTGAATTAACGTTTTTATTTTAAAATATATGTATATACATGTTCTCCAGAGTATTTTGGACAGTGCAGAGTGTGGATATGGAGATTTACAGAATCCTGACCATCCTGTGCATCATGACAGACAGGTAAATTTATACGTTTTTTCAAAATTAATTTTTCTATGATCATAAGTATTTAGTTTATTATACATGTGTGTATGCATGACATGTACATATATTTATTTTATTGCACACAAAGATCAGGAGGAGGTGGACCCGGATCAGGTCACAAATCAGGATATGGTCCTAGTATGTGAGCACATATATGCTATTTTACGTATTTCATGTTTCATAGATATATTGTAGACATTTCATATGTACATGTTATTTTAGACATATACATTTACATGTTATATGTTGGTACATGCTATTTCATATTTTAGACATTTCATAGATACATGTTATTTCAGACATATACATTTACATGTTATATGTTGGTACATGCTATTTCATATTTTAGACATTTCATAGATACATGTTATTTCAGACATATATATTTACATGTTATATGTTGGTATGCTATTTCATATATACATGTTCATTTTAGTCATTGCATATTATATGTATGTGAATGAGTTATTTCATCTTTTAGACAAATTACATATATACATGTTCATTTTAGTCATTGCATATTATATGTATGTGAATAAGTTATTTCATATTTTCTAGAAAAATTACATATATACATGTTCATTTTAGTCATTGCATATTATATGTATTTGAATGAGTTATTTCATATTTTAGACAAATTACATATATACATGTTCATTTTAGTCATTGCATATTATATGTATGTGAATGAGTTATTTCGTATTTTAGACAAATTACATATATAAATGTTCATTTTAGTCATTGCATATTATATGTATGTGAATGAGTTAAGGGGATGTCATTTATTAGTTATATAATAAACTCATTGAATGTAATTAAAATACACCTAACTAATCTATTCAATTTGTCATGTAAGTAATTAAAAGTCATTTAAAAGGGGAAGTCTTAAGGGGATGTCTTAAGGGGAGGTATCAAAGCATACAAATCAAAACATAAATCTATAACAACATACATTATTTGGCTATATAATAAATTCACTGAACAATTAAAATACACCTAACTAATCTATTGAAGGTATATATTAAAATTATATATCCAATATCCAATACATTAAGTAAGAGTTCAAACTATAGAGTTCAAATATGAAAGTACAAGAGCTACAAAAAGAATTTTATCCTAAAGCTCATTACGCATATAGTATGGTTCCTCTCTATCTTTTATTATCTCCAAAAAAATTTCATGTTCTTCAATAGGCAACCTCCACTTTTGATTTCCATGTCCTCTTTTTTGCAATGTCTCAAATTGCAACTTTGTTGCTATAACCAAGTGACTGTAATATAGAACTTTTTTGCTAGACATATATTCAATAAATTGAACACCATTTCTTTCTATCTTTATTTTCTGATAATATGTTCCTTCAATAACAACCGAACAAGTCAGATATGACTGCCCATCACCATCTACAATTTCTTCTAGCAACTTGTATTTAGCTTTCGTGCATCCTAGTAGATAATAATCCACACATTCTGCATTGTCAGGATCCATAACCAAAACAAAAATATCACCTATACAAATCCAAATTAGATATTAAATTCAAATCAATCATACAATAAATTAAATTTAAATAAAAGAACATGTACATGTGCACGAACCTGTAACAACTAAATCAGAAACATGCTCGTAATCAGCTGAATATATAGGATCATGAATGTTAATATCATCATTTTCATAAGGAGGCATTTTGATTAACTCCTTCATATCCCATTGTGAAACATATCCATTTGCAATATTGTCACATTGACTCATTGGATTGTCCTCAACGCAATCAACACAAAAACATGATTTTTCTCTTACTTGAATCAATAGAGGCTTGTGTTGTTCGGTACTCATCGAAAATCCTTTGACAATTGTAAGGATTAGATCGGCCCATATTTGTTACAAATATGAAATGAAAGTTGCACATTTTTATATCAACAATTATGATAACATAGATGAACATGAAATTAAATTTAAATTTAAATTTTTCCTACAAAATATAAATTACCTTTCACTTCCCAAAAATAATGTTTGTTGTATTTGGTGTCCCAACTAGAAAAATGATTTTGACACCATTCAACAATTTTATTTGAATTCTCTATCATGTTACCTGTAAATTTTGAACTATCAGTTTAAAGAAAATGGATCTAAGTTCAAATTATACTATTTGATTTATATCTAGATATATATTTATACTGTTCACACAATTTATACCTACAAGTTCATGTTGGCGAAGTGCACACTTCACACATGCTCCTGCTCCATCATGCTCTCCTTTTCCATGTCCACTTTCAAAGAAGTTCCACAGAAACTAAACATTGCATCTAGCATGTTGCATAGCTAGTCAATTAAAGGCTTTTGTGGATTTAAATTGTCCTGCAAGATTAAGTTATATGGAAAATAGTTCAATCACATAACAATTTAATGTAAGTAATCAATGAGAATGAAAATGAATTGAAGTGCATAAACTTACCTGCACAACCATCAAACCAAATCTAGTGTTGTGAAGCTTTTATCCTGTAATTCGCAATATCTTCAAAATACATTGCAAAACAATGAGCCACATAGATCCTCTCATGAACTTTATCGTTGTTGATATAGAAATGAACCTCCTTGATGATAATGCATTCATTTGGATTGGTACTTTCTATCTCATCCAAATCAAATTTTGCGTGTCTATAGGTCACATGGAGAAATATTGTAACTTGATCAGAATGATAATATTGACTTTGGAGCTCTTTTTGAGGAGAGAATGCATAGTTCTCCACAAAATCTACAACTGAAAGAATACAACCAAGTGGAAAACAATTTTTGGAATCATGAAACTATTTAGCTTGCCATCGTGCACCATGACAATCCTGGATATGTGGATAAATTATAGTACAAAACCTGGTCATAAACTCAAGGTAGGGAAATTCACTCCCCTTCAATACAATTTTTTTGGATTCATCTCCTGTCTTAGTTTGATATGTCTCATATTCAAATCTCTTCCACAAAACTAGGCTTGCAACATTAATATTCTCAATTTGCAATGGAAATTTATGTAAATCTCCAAAATCATTACATGCACTCTTTATACATTGTACTTTGAACTTATCTAAATCTTCTGATTTCTCACATAAAATAGACTTCACAAATTGTGTCGTACTTCCAGGGATAACCATATCTGAATTAAGTACTGCCATAATATTTTTATAGGATTGAAAATATAGATGAAACTCAACATGATCTCAGAAACAAAAATTTTTAGATACCTTATTTATGTGTACAAAGCAAGGGCACAATCTCTCAAACATTCTTTGACACATTTTTACATCTGAAAATTCTTGCTTGAATGATTCAAATAATTCACTTTGTGTTGTATCTATAAAATGTTTTGGGTGTGCAGTTTTCATACCGGTCTCTTCATCTTTCATCTATATAGTATCCCTTCTATTAGAAGAAATGCGAGAGTGAGCGGTCCAATATTCAATGACCTTTCTTTTTACATCTTCAGAAATCTTGTCTTTTCGAGGAAGTCTACAAATATTAACCCAATTCTTTTGAACATTTTCATCTAACATATTTCTCTTCTTGATATATCTTTGAACAATTCTTCTAGATACATTCAGTAAATCATAAATTTCATGTACTTTGTTTCTCTCTGTCAACCTCCTACTAGATAAAGTAGTCATCAATGCTCTACGTGCATCACTTAAATTAGCTCCTCAACTTGAGTTGTTAATGTCGTTCAATGCATCTTGCAAATTTTCAACTATTGTTCAATTTACAATGTCTCCTAAGTTTTTCTTGTTATCAACACCTAACAACTCCAAAACATGATTCATTTCTTTTTTCTTGGATAACCTGACAAATAATTGTGCTTTTCCAATCAGACTTTTATTTTGAAAATATTCATTCCCAAATCATTTTGCATTATTTTTTTATTGTGCTTTCAGGTACCAATTCATCAGATGAAAATTGACTGAAAAATGATTCATCATTCATCTCCATCAAATTGCCCATATCAAAAGGTATATTTCCACCAATTTGTTCCTCTACTTGAATTGCATCCTCTTGAATTGCATCTTCTTGAACTTCAATATGTTCATCGTGATTATGTTTTGTATAACCTTTGTTTTTGTCATCCCTTTTTTTATCAAATTTTTTTAATCTATTTCTTTTATTCCCATTACACAAATTGTTCAAATTGAGAGATTCAATTCACCTGCATACACAAAATCATATACTCTTGATAAAAAAAAATAAAAAAATGATATTGATACTTGTTCATAATTTAGAATTGAACAATGCTTTAATTAAAAACAAAATAAAAAATAAAAAATAAAAACTAAAATTGTAAAAAATACAAACCTTTTTAATAATTTTAATTCGTAGTTGTCCTTTAATGCCAAAAAATATGCCCTTAAAACTATTAAAAAAATGATTTTCTTCAAAAAAATTATTTTAATTCATAATTTACAAAATTATGTATTTTTTATTTTAAAAAAAAACACTTTTAAATATGAGATTGAAGGGTCGTGGTCATCCACGTGACCATGTTTGGTCGGCCTTAGTTTCGGCCAAAGCAGGTCTAGCCGAACCAGTTTTGGCCGAAAGTATCTATGTGGCATCCCATGTGGTAGCAACACAAGCACAAATCGAGATTTTTAAATAAATTTTTGTTTGGAGGCTTATTTCCCCATCAAAATTTAGCTTGTTTTAAAATCTAAAAAGACCCTTTTATAGAGTTCGGAGTCTAGATTATGGTCATATAATATTTATGGTGGTTTAATAACATATACTATATATTGTAAGTTGAAAAAACTCCAAGTAGGTATTTTAACATTGAAGAACACGCGTGTTCGAATAAATAAAAAAAATAGCAAATCATGTCAGAAAAATATACAACTTATATTTAACACTGGAGGAGAGAGTCGTCTTCAAGAATATATAATTTTTTTTGTAATTGGTTTAGATTTGTTAGGGAAAATGTGGAGGGAGAAAAAAACTATTAATTTCGGGTAACTTTGACTTTGAATAGTTATAACAGACAAAATATATACGGAAAACCAATCTTTTTTTTTTTATGCACTAGTTGTACATGTCATCTAAAACATATTCTCAAATCAGAGGAAAAAATATTATTTGCATATATTTAGTTGGAGGGAACTAGACCCTACATTTTCAGCATTTTTTGAGCAATTAAAAAATGGACTTCAAAAATTAAAAAACTAGGTCAATGCTTATTCAAAAAATATTTAAAAAATTATAGGCATAAACTACATCCAATTTTTCACATTTCATTAGTTTACATCATTTTCAAATTCTAAACACAAATGCCACTTTTATGTCATTAAAGTTTAAGAGTTTGCATGTCGTGGTCCTCTTCCTTTGTAAAAGTGTGACACAGGTTTGTACTTTTACCCTAGCACTGTCCTTTTGGGTGTTTCTGTTGTTTCTGAATGGACTGTTGATGTTTTCTCTGGTTCATCTATCTTGTCTGCTGGTACTGTGGTTTTTGTTGTCCCTGTTTCTCCAGCGGAGGATTTGGGGACTAGTGGTGTTGCTGTCCCTGTCCTATTTGTGGATGCTGGTGTGGCCAACCTTGTTTCTCAGATGTCTGTTGGTATTTCTTTGGCTTGGCAGAATGATGCTCTGAAAGTGGAGGATGGATGGACAACATTTAAAAGAAATAAATTTAAGTCTTCCATGCCTTCTTTTGATATGAACTTACGATCACATAAGGGTGGGCCAAAATGTAAATCTTGATAGCACTTTGTTGGTTTGCTAGTCTGGTCTCTATTCCAGTTTGTGGGGACTTTTTGTTAGTTCCCTTTGTCTTGACTGGTGGTGCTCCACAGTTTTTGTTTGTCCCATCAATGCTCTATCTTTCATTGTCTTTCTTTGTAAAAGGTTTCGGGTCCTTTCAAAACCCATTTTTACTTAATCATAACTCTTCTTCTTCATCTAACATTGGAGGCGTTAATAAATGAAGCTTTTCTAAATTTACTACCATATACATTCCCATATAGGGAGGTACATCAAGTTGAAAATAATTCTTATCCAATTTCTCAATAATTTGAAAAGGATTATACTTGATAGGTTTTAGATTCCTAACTAGTATTTAGAGTCCCTCTTTACCTATACACGCACACTTTTTCACCAAATTCAAAATTATATTTGGCTTGTGACTTCTTAAAATTTTCTTGCATACAAAGGTGGATATGGAAAATCTTATTTAATGAAGTGTCAAGTCTTATGGATATATAGATCCCATTTTTAGAACCCTTCTACTTACTATTCCATATACACATCAAAAGGACTAGTTTATAAATATCCAGTATAACACACCTCAAAAGGTGACAACTAGTGTATGAGTAGATAATCCTATTATAAGAATTTTGTATGCATGCCATGTTTTTACCCAAAATCTTTGGAAACCTTTAGTTATACCCTTTTAGTGGTTATGCTAAAGTTATATCTTTAACTTCTATATGTGTTTGGAAGATGAAAAATAATGTAATGCTTCAAGTCAATGATCATTTTCCTATATTATCATGCACCAAATTTTTCCCTGCAAGTGAGTTTCTCTTGTTAGAGAGACTTCTCATTGGAAGTCAACATTAAACCTATACATGATTAGCGATATAGTTACTTGTATCACTTTCTTTCAAGTTCTCCTTACGTGTTATTGACACACACATCTTACCCAAACACTTCACCATCCCAATCTATAGTCCTACCCATATATACAAATTAGAGGATCACCCAAAAAAATCTTGATTTCGTATGGTATAGTAGACATTAGTAATGGCTGGTAACTCAACCTTTTCATTGCATGGCTTGTGAATGCTACAATACATTCTACTAATAAATGTAGATGTACATCCACCTACATGTAGGGACAATAAACAAAAAATTTAAGACTTCTTAAAAAAAAATTCACACCAAAACAAATTACAACTCAAGTTATGAATCTTACACATGAATAGAAATCTGATTTCTTACAGAAATCATTACCTAGATACTTTGTAGAGAAGGCCATGATAATCTTCGTTTGACTCAAAATCAGCCACTTCTCCTCTTGGTCTAATAGCATATATTGCCAAAATCCTTAGATCATATTCATAATCTTCTACTTGACCTCTCTAGTAAAAGGCTTAATTATAGTAAGAGGGCTAATTGTTGAAATAAGAGGTCATCTTGACAAGATATTAGCTATCTTATTAGTTACATCTCATTTATCTTTTATCAACAAATAAAACTATTGTAGGAATCCCAACCACTTGCATTGATGAAGATTTGAAAAATCTATATGCACTAAGTGATTTCTTTACCCATGAGATAATGATTCTATTTTTACATTGCAATTTCAAGAGAAAACCTTATTTTTGATACAGATTAAGTTACATTTCTACAATAGCTAGATTCCTATTGTTTTTTGTATTCTTGGTAGAGTTGTATTATTTATGTTATAGACTAGTTTTTATTTTTTATTCTAAGGAAAGTCACTTTTTCTTTTTCTAAAAGTTCTTCCATGACTATTTTTCATTATATTTTATTCATAAGCAATTTTAGTATTTGTTTTCATGTATATTAATAAATATTTGATAGATGCTACTCATTGAATTATTATCTTCTATATTTGCACTTTTATAGATGAAGCACTTGATATGAAGAGAGAGCATATAATGCACATCGTTATTTTCTTCTTTTCTTTTCTTAGTATTTGAATATTTAGTTTTATTTGATTTTTTGTAAGTTCTACTTTGTCATGTATTTTAAAAATAGTTCACAAAAAATTTAAATACAAGATAAATATAATATTAAAAATATCTATCTTACACTTAATTCTTTAATTCTTTTATTTAAGGCTTATTTTTACAAGAATAGTCTAATGAATAACTAAAATGTGAATAACTAAAATATAAAATGTTACGTAAAAAATACAAATAACTTTATCTTAGCTTAAATGTATCTTCACATATACATATACATATACATTAGACTTTATGATTTCTCATTTTACAAATCTCATCATTTAAGATCAAATATCAAATATGTCAATGTGGATTTGACCCTTGAGACAGTGAGAAGGAAATATCCTAGGTTTTCTCCACGCGATGGGCCCTGTTTAACACCAGCCAGTTTCAACTTTCAATGATACAGACATTCATCAGGTTATTCCAAGAGCAAAGAAATGTATTATATAATGAGATCACAGTCTAAACTTGGGACTATTTTTAAATGATAACTCATTACATTTTTGAATTCATTGGTCCCAAACGTGATTTGACTGAGTTTTTAAAGTATTATATAAAATTTCTCCCGCGCAAAATAATCTGAAGAATATTGATTTTTTCTTCCAATGATGACGGCTGAACAACATATAAAATTTCTCCCGCGCAAAATAATCTGAAGAATATTGATTTTTTCTTCCAACGATGACGGCTGAACAGTATATACTTTGCCTTGCACTGCACGCTACTTTGCATAAAATACAAACCCTAAATTCAATGCAAATGAGCGAAGTGTTATGATCTAATTTCTGGGCTCTTTAGTCTTAAGCAAGAGAAGAGAAGAGAAGAGAAGAGACTGGGTATATCATTTCATGGGTGGGTGTAATTTCTTAAAGAGCTGCTTCATGTTCAAAGCACTCTTTACAAAGGACGTTCAACCTCAAAATTCATCTTGTGATTCACAAGAAGAAGGGCATGGCGATAGGAAGAAGAAGAACAAGTCTAAAACAAGTGGTGCCCCAATAGTTGTATCATACTTCCCTCTTGGATCCAATCTTTCTCGCCTATAGTCTATCTAATCCTTTTAGATCTTCTAGTCCCCAGTTTAGAGCCAATCTCCCTAGTCTCTAGTTTCTAGTCTCGCTTCTTATTTACTCTATATAGATCTTGCAGTTGTGGGAGTTTTACACAACAACTGAATCGGTGCTGGATATTTCTATCTAAACATTTCATTATGTAATTGATATATTTTAAAGCTAGTAAGAAGTGTTTTTAGTTTCATGTATGATTATTGGGAAGAAACTGCTTTTTGTAGCCTTTAGAAATCTCTACAAATAGCTTAGCAATAGTTATATGATTTCTGGTTCTTAAATAAGTAAATTTTCACTTTATATATTTTTTATTACAGTTGCTGCTTACCTCGCAATCAGTAACTTCTTGTGATAAACCATACAAAATACCACAATCAAAAGAGATAATAAAGGAGCAATTTGATTTGTTGATGACAAATTACGTCTGCTTGCTATTGATTAATGTGTACTTAAAGGTTTAATTTCGAATGTTGTTAATTAATTTCTTAGATCCAATCTCTAGTCTCATCTGTAGTTTACTCTTTTATAGGTCTGGCAGTTCTGGGAGTTTACTCTTTTATAGGTCTGGCTCTTCTTCTTGTGGCCTTCAGAAATCTCTGCAAATAGCTTAGACTTGTGGATCTTAAATAGATTTGCTTATGTCATTTACTTTTCATTATTCTTGGTGTATGGTTAATAAATAAGATTTATAAAGTTAGTTAACTTGAAGAATCATCGTAGTTGGTTATGGGTTATTCCTTTCATCCATCATTAATTATTTTGAAGAGGGAGAACTATAATAAATGGACAAGTGATATTATCCCCATCTCAGATGCCTTATTTTGTATAAATTAGTTCTTCTACCTAGCACACCTCATCACAGATTTATTTGGAATTGCAAAAGAGATCATGTCCTAAGAGTTACTAGTATACATGTACATGATTACATCTTAGAGTCTATTGATGATTTTAAGTGTCCTTATGTTGTTTAGACCCATATTTGGGAGTTATATGGAGATCATGATACTCAACCATTCCCATATGATCTTTCCAACTACAGTGTGCCTCTTCATCCTTTAGCGAGGATACCCTATGATTATGGTACTATTATCGAATTTTCTACTTTATAGCATTTTAAGACTTCAAATGAGGATAAGGTTTCTTTCAAGGTTACTCATTATTCTTTAGAGATAGTTGATCTCCTTCACTTCTATTGATTCCTCTAGAGTGACTTTAGAATTCTCTCATTCTTGATTAGTAAGAACACCATTGTCTTGAAAACCTGGATGAAGACCACATTGTCAGTGCTTCATCACATGAGGTATCTATTTGTCTTTCTGATTGGGATTTCTTCCCTAGACATTGGTTCTTTTTTTTGTGGAATCTCACATTTCAAACTTGTAGAACATATTTGAGGGAATTTCTTTCCTCTTTGATAATAGTTATTGAATTTTTGTTGTCACTTTGTCTTCATCTTTGGATCTTTCTCAATATTAGTTTCCAAAAAGTTCTAGTTTGTCATCCAAGGATAGACCTAATTAGTTTTCAGAGACATCATCATTCTTCAAGCTTCTGTCTTATCTAACATATCCAAAATGGGAGGCATACTTGCATCCATACATTTTTTTGTTTCTTCCAAAGAGGAGACAAGTGGTTTGTAAGAATTGGATATTATTTTTTCTTCAAACACATATCATTCTTGTAGGTGATTATTCATTATGGAGGGGCTACATAGTCTCTCAAATTTCCTCCTTTTGGGGTGACATCATTTGGATATTTTGTGATAGATGTAGTTCTTGGGGGGTATTTTGTTGGAAAGAGACACTTCTCTTGATAGATTTTATATTTTCATTGATGGAAACCATAAATGATTCTAAAGGTCACTTGTCATATTGTGGTGATACTAAAGGTTAGAATGAAAGCTTGGCGAAGTATGGAAGAATTGGCACATGATACAAAGATCGATATATGGTTCGATACAGGAATGTATAATGGAGTTTTGGTTAGAGAACCTAGGAGGAGCTTCCAAAAGGTATTTAACCTACCTCATTCTATGTTCACAGAAGTTGGCGATAATGGATTTTAAAGTTATGATGGTTTGTGTAGTGCATTTTCCTAACTGTTAATGAAGAACAATGATATAGTTCAATGGATCATTAAGTGATCCTATCAGATCGATTAATTGATAAGTTATTGTTTTTCTTAACTAGGTTGCCACACAAAAAATACGGTGTTATGATGTTGTGGATATTATTTATTTTCTCATGTCATTTACTTTTAATTGTTCTTGGTGTATGGTTAAGAAATTAAATTAATAAAGTTAGTTAACTTGAAGAATCATCATAGTTAGTTATGGGTTATTCCTTTCATCGATCATCAATTATTTTGAAAAAGGAGCTATAATAAATGGAGAAACGATATTACCCCAATCTCTGATGAATTAATTCATATAAATTAGTTCTTCTACCTAGCACACCTCATCAGAGATTTATTTGTAATTGCAAAATTTATCATGTCCTAAGAGTTACTAGCATGAATGTACATGATCAAATCTTAGAGTCTATTGTTGATTTTAAGTATCCTCATATTGTTTAGACCCATATTAAGGAATTATATGGTGATCATGATACTCAACCATTCCTGAATGATGTTTCCAACTACAGTGTGCCTCTTCATCCTTTAGTAAAGATACCCTATGATTATTATACTATTATGGAATTTTATACTTTTGAGCATTTTAAGATTTGAGACAAGGATAATGTTTATTTCAAGGTTCCTCATTCTTCTTTAGAGATAGTTGATCTTCCTTCACTTCTATTTATTCCTCTAGAGTCATTTGAGAATTTTGTTATTCTTTATTAGCAAGAACATCATTGCCTTTCAAACATGGGTGAAGAACACATTGTCAGTGCTTCATCGCATGAAGTATCTATTTGTCTTCCTGATGGGGATTTATTTTCCAAACACTGGTTCCTATAACTGATTGAATGTTTGAAGATGTTAAGTTGATGATCACCAAGCTACCAAAAGTTAATGCAAGACATTAAATTAGTTAATGGATTGTATTGTCATTGATGTCAACTTGAAATAATCTGATTGGATATATACAAAGGGTCAAAGACTTCAGAGAATCAGAAAGATAAAGATTATTCTATCAATAATGCATAAAAGATCAGTATTCACTAAGTGACTACAAACACCGATAGGAAGTGCACCCTGACGGACAGAGGAACCTGAGAATAAAGTCACAGTGATTCCCGAGAAAGAAACCTGAAAAGCATTACCGACCAGCAAAATCACAAGCACTACCAATGAGAAGAACTACACAGTGATGCCCAACGGACAAACAACCCCAATGGAGATGCCCCAGGAGAACTGAAGTGTTGACCGAAGCTAACAGGAGTTAAAACATAAAAAATAATTGAAGTTTAGAAATGACAAAAGACTTAGTTGGTAGGAGCTAAAGGAGTTAACTAGTTGTTAATATATTTTTCATTGACAAGTTAAAGCCAGAGATAAGAGAAAGATTTAAAGGTGTTTTATTCCAATTGTCAAAGAGGAATCTACAGGATAAAACTGAAGTGAAGCTTTAGAGAAAGATTGGCGACAATTGCAGATCACGCCAAGAACAAGAAAGCCAAGAACTGAGAAACAGAGAAATCATGTCTATAAAGAGACAAGATAATTCACTGTGAATTAGGGGTGAATAGAGAAACTAGTTGCTGAAGAGAAATTTATGAAGAGAGAAGTCTTCAATCAGACCTAATCAATCAAGCTGAAGAACTAATCTAATTCTGCGGACACCGAGCAATAGAGAAGCACATCATCACTGAGAAGAAAGAAGTGGAGCAAAGGTATTGAAAAGATACATTGATCAGAAAGGTATTATGAGCTTACAATAGATCTGAAAATTTGTAAAGTATAGTTGTATATGTGAACAGATCATTTATTGTTTCAATTTAACCATTGGATCAGAAACTCTCTTAACCAAGTAGGACTTAACAATCCTTTCTATATTGAGATACATGCTAAGGAGTATCAAAAATTTTATTCATGAAGATAACATGAGATGCCAGATATAATTGGACAAACTACAGTGGGTTTGGTCATAAAAGGTAGCATAGAGATGCCCGATATCAAGTGACAAACTATTCTATTTAAATCCTCTAACAAGGTCACACCTAAAAGTGTGTTTGTAACATTTAACAGGGTTGGCTCTTCACCGATCTCACTTCAGAAGAGTGAAAATTTTCGGTTACCAGTCCCAAGTGGGTTTTCCCATAATAGGGTTTCAATGTTAAAAATCCATGTGACAATGTGTTTATGAGTCATTAATTTAGTGTTTTACATTACACATAACTAATCTAGATTGATCGGTATACACTAAGTTATTTAGTGTGTTTCAGTAAATAAAAGAATTCTAATCGGTAAACAATAAGAATATGTTTTAACAGTGGATTCTGTGTAGTAGTTATTTATTGAGTTTATTTCAAGGCATTCATCTTGTAGGATTGAAGATAACTAGAGGCTTAATATTGTGGTACTAAGTTTTTGGGTTGATTTATAGGAATATATTTGAGGCCACTGATTCACGCCCCCCCCCTTTCATTTATTCTAAGAATTGGTATCAGAGCCTGTGTTCTTAGAAAGGGAGTTTAACAGCTCAAGAAAAATATCACAAGATGATCAAACGAGATGTGCCTAAGTTGAATAAGGAAAAATTTGCATCATGGAAAAGAAGAATAAGACTCCACCTATTAGGTATTGGAAATGATGTTGTTCAATACTTAGATACTATATTTGTGTTTCCTACAGGACCTCACACACTTGAAAAATTAAGAGAAAATCATGATCATAATTACATGATGATAGAACTTTCTTCCTCTCTCTCTGATGCTAAATTTGAAGATGTCAAAAACTGCACCTCTGCAAAGAAAATGTGGGATAAATTGAAGTTGGTACATGGAGGAGATGATAATGTACTAAGAGCTAAGGAAGAAAGCCTAAGAGGTAAATTTGATGACCTAAGAATGAAAGAACGAGAAAATATCACTCAGTACAGCTGTAGAATAAAAGAGGTAGTTAATGCTATCCGAGGAGTTGGAGGCATACTGGAAGAAGAGACAATGGTAAGAAAAATCCTAAGAACCTTATTGCCTATATATTCTATTAGAGTATCTTCTATACAAGAAATTAAATTTGTAGAAAACAATAATGTCACTCTAGATAGCTTGGTTGGTAGAATGATTTCATTTGAGATCAAAAACTTTGATAACAGTGTCTTACCATCTATTGAGTCTGTATTCAAATCTTCTTTGAGACTAAGTAAGTCAAGTCATAAACACAATATTAGAAATGATAGTGAAATTGATAGTGATGACCAAAATCTTGATGAGATTGAAGCACTAATGGCTAGAAGATTGCAGAGAGGCAAAGGTAGATACAAAGGTAAATTACCACTTGTATGTTTTAATTATAAAGAGATTGAACACTTTGCTGCTAGATGTCTTAACAGAAGAAAAGATGACAGAAGTAATAATAGACCATATGAAAAGAAGTTTGATAGAAGCGACAACAGAGATTACCGAAGCAACCAACAATTAGGTAGAGGAGATACCCAAGACTACAAAGACAAAGGGAAGAAAGCTTGGTACCTAGCTGAGAACAGAGATGAAGATACTGACATCGAATTTGATGAAGACATTGAGATCATATTTGTAGCCATGAAAGATGATTCAGACAAATAAGAAAGGTGTGTAGAGACTGCACTCATATTTAAGGTTAGTAAGAATGATGTCTAGATTATAGATAGTGGCTGCACTCACCACATGACCAGTGATAAACAAAATTTTTAAAATTTTGAGTACTATAATGGTGGATTAGTAAGAATGGGTAATGACACACCTTGTCCTGTTGAAGGTAAAGGAACTATAATGCTGAATAACCTGATTAAATGTGAGAATTCTTACTGGGTAAAATGACTTAATTATAATCTGTTGAGTGTTTCACAGTTGAATAATACACGTCACTGAGTAGCATTTGAAAATAAGAAGGCAAAGATATTTAATGAATCAAGACGGTTGATCGGAACTGATGAACATATAAAAGGTAACATTTTCTATGTTGATGATATAAACACCACTTGTTTGATGGCTAGAAATGAAGACATATGATTGTGGCATAAAATATTATGTCATGTGAATTTTTACAACATGATAAAGATAAGAAACAAAAGGAAAGTAAGAGGCCTACTAAGCATGTCAAAGCCTGAGCATATCATGTGTAAGAATTGTCAAAAAGGTAAGATGACAAAGTCTAGTTTCAAGAGCAAAGCCCATACATCTAATGCTATTCTAGAATTATTCCATAATGATCTATGTCAATCCATGAGGAAAACTAGTTACTATGGTGATAGATATTTCATTCTCTTTATTGATTATTATTCTAGAATGATGACAGTTATGTTCTTAAAATAAAAATTAGAAGCATTCAAGATGTTTAAATAGTATAAAACTATGGTAGAAAAAAAAAGTGGTAAGGAATTGAAATGCTTAAGATCAAATAGAGGAGGAGAATTTATTTATGATGAATTCAATAACTATTTCAATGAGCATGAAATGAAAAGACAAGTTTCTACACCCAAAACACCACAACAAAATGGAATTTCTGAAAGGAGAAATAGATCTATTGATGAATGTGCAAGAACACTAATGATAGAGAAAATCATCACTCAAAAATCCTGGAGGGAAGCTCCCTATACTAGTGTCTACACATTAAATAGAGTACAATTGAAGAAAGACACCAAGAAGACACCCTATGAGCTTTGGTATGGTTACACACCCAATGTAAGTTACTTTAGAATTTTCGGTAGTCAATTTTATATTTTGAAGGATGATAGAAATAGAAAGCTTGACTCCAAAAGTGAAGAAGGTATCTTTCTAGGGTATTCCACCAAAAGAAAGGCTTATAAATGTCTTAATAAGTCCACTAATAAGACCATTGAAAGTGAAAATGTCAAAATAGATTAATATGCAGAGAAAAATGGAGAGGAAAGCAAAAGAGGACTAGAAGACTACAACATGTTTGTTTACACTGAAGAACCTGACACTCTACCCGTGTTGGTGCTATTTCCTATTTAGGGTGTGTCTTATAAAATTTTGATGTCCCCTGTCGTTCATGATATCCAAAGGTTTAAAATCATTGTTAAAAATTATCCTCATGCCACTGCAAATTCTGTTCTAACCCTTGAACTAGTTGAAAATGTTGAAAAACCCCTTGTTTCATGTCTCCTAGTGTAATTTCGGTCATAAAAACCCTAAGCATTGAAATGTCTTCTAATTTCACGTTACCTTTTTTTACTTAAGTCATGTCTCGAATGGGTTCATTTTAAAAGTGGTCATGTGTATTAAAGTTGTCATTCCTAACACCAGGGTCCCACTTTATTCCCAAAGGCCAAAGTCCACTGAGGTTTTAATTAAATTCATTATATCTCAGGCATTTCTGTTTTGATCCAACGGATCACTTAATGGTTTAATACTAAAGATGCACGACATCTATCACTTAAGTGATTAAGTCTGAGTGACGCTTGTCCTTGGAAGCAATGTGGGTCCTGTCGCAGATAGCATAAAGGTGACTAAAGTTCAAAAAGATCTAACGGCGGGCTTAATTTCTTATCTCCAAGATGCTCAACATCTATCAATTAAGCCATTAAGTGGTGTTGACATCTGGCAATTAGTGGACCCATATATTTAGAGCTAGAAATGATTAAAGTACAGTTAACTTATTTTTCATCTGACGGTCGGCTTAATGGCTTAACTTCAAAGTAATCAAGATCTAACACTTAAGTGATTCAGCGGTGCTGAGGTGTGTCAGGATGATGACATATAGTCCACTAAAGGTGAAGCTAGCCACAGGATAAAGTTTGGATAAGTTTGAAAAGATCTGACGGCTCACTTGATGACTTAAGGAAAAGTTGATCGATATCTATCACTTAAGTGATTAAGCTATGATGCCACATGTCCTAGGTGGGTCCGGTTGAGGTCGTAAGGGTCCTGTACAATGCAGTTATCATGTTAAAGGCATGGCATGTCAGAAAGAATCAACGGCTGACTTAATCGCTTAGAAGGCAAACCGATCAAGATCTAATGGGTAAGCGATTAAGTCTGAGTGACATGTGGCATAAAAGGTGGGTCCAGTACAATGTAGAAGTCATGTTAATAAGGGTGTAAATGTAAAAATATTGGATGGTTCACTTAATCACTTAGAGGTAAAGTGAACGAAATCTAATGGCCAAGCGATTAAGCAGTGCCAACACGTGTCCTAGGTGAATAGTTGTTTCCTGAAAAGAAGAGAACTGTCAGATGAAATAGATGTTGTTTAAGATTTACGGCCTAAATTCAAAGTTATTAAAATAAGTTTTAGTAATTCGTTAAGCCGCGGGTTTGAAGCAGGAAAATTGATTGCAGAACTTGTGGCCACTCTAGTCAAATTCAATATGAATGACTGATTTGATTGAAGCCGTAAAACTGGTTAATTCTAGTTGAAGCCACAATAATTTACCAAAGTCATTCAAGAAAAGAATAGAATTGCAGAGATATTCAACTCCTCACAATAGAATTCCAGAATGGGTAAGTCTTCTCTAATTAACCAAAATTCAGGTTCCTAGTAAGATTTACAATTCAAAAGGATTTCAGAATTATTGTTTCAAAATCTGAATTTCATCTCAGCAAAAAAGCCTTAGATTCAGAATGGCCCCTAGGATTGAAATCTTTGGAGAAGTAGATTACCATAAGAGAAATGTTAGGGAGGATCTGTTGCAGCAATTAAAAGGATCCATGGGTGATGCAACCCAAATCAAGAGAATAGTTCCATCACATCCCCATTTCAAAATAGGAGAAGGCTTGTATGACTCGGGTAGGTGGGCTAAAGATGTTAAAAACAGTCTAAATTGTCTAACTCTGTTTAGAACTATAACACCCCAAAATTGGCATCTTGCAACCCTAACCAATTTTTTTGCGGTTGTCATTCTTCTGAATCATCAAAGTCCTATTTTACTCGGCAATTCTGAGTTTTCACTGACTCTACTCGACCTGAGTGTCAAATGCAGAAAATCCTAAATCTGTATTAATCATACATCATATTTAATTCCTAAATATATATTTGGCTAAACAAACCATATGGTCGAATTAATTTAATTATAAAGTCCTAGCACTTTAATTAAATTAAATTCACCCTCTTTAGCTGAGACACATAAAAAGGAATTAAATGATATTTAATTATTAAATAAATATCCTCATTTTCAATAATTGAATTTAATATTCAGATAATTGAGAAAAAGCAATTATGAGGTCATATTTATTTAATTAATTGAATATTCTCTCAAAAATATTATTTCTATTCAGAAATGGAAACTTGAATTAATTGTGCTTTAAAGAGAAATAAAACAATTCAATTCAAATAAAACAATATTAAATCAAAGAGATAAAATAGTTAAAACAAGAGGAAAACAATTTATTGAATTCTTTTCAATAAAGCTTTCTATTTTTAATTGTTTTTTCTATTTTTGTTTTATTTCAAAACAGGAAAGTTTCTATTTTGATCCTCTCAGGGTTTATAAAAGAACCCTCTTTCTTCATTCAAACCCCCTGAAAAGCTTTACTCACTATTACATTGTTAGAATACTGAATTATTGTCTCATTTTCTTGCTAATCTCATATAGAGTAATTTCATTTTTCAAATAAGATAGTTTCAATTTCTAAACTAAATTGCATTGAAATCATGTCTTAGCTTAATCTCTCATATTTCATTTCTTAGCATAATCTTGCATTGCATTGCATTTATCATGATAAATCCTTCATTCTTA